>CAWUFW010020141.1:0-161366 GCA_963921515.1 Calotriton arnoldi
AGCTGATACTGCAAAGCCCAAAACAGCATTCTCAACCCCTAGTGGGCATTATCAGTTTGTGGTGATGCCCTTTGGTCTGAAGAATGCACCTGCCACTTTCAGAGGTTGGTGAATACAGTTCTCACAGGTCTGGAAGCCTATAGCTGCAGCATATCTAGATGATATTGCTGTCTTTAGCTCCACCTGGGAGGATCACCTGGTCCACCTCAGGAATGTTTTACAGGCCCTGCAAAGGCAGGCCTGACTATCAAGGCCACTAAGTGCCAGATAAGGCAGAGTCAGGTTGTGTACCTGGGCCACCTTGTGGGTGGAGGCCAGGTTCAACCTTTGCAGAGCAAGATCCAGACTATCATGGACTGGACTGCTCCAACTACCCAGACTCAGGTGAGAGCCTTCTTAGGCCTGACTGGGTACTATAGGAGATTTGTCAAGGGGTATGGATCAATAGTGACACCCCTGAATGACTTAACTTCTAAGAAAATGCCCAAAAAGGTTCAGTGGACAGTTAGCTGTCAAAAGGCATTTGATGACCTGAAGCAGGCCATGTGCACTGCTCCCATTCTACAGAGTCCTGATTACTCCAAGAAGTTCATTGTTCAAACTGATGCATCTGAATTGGGGGTAGGGGCTGTACTGTCACAATTGAATGAAGAAGGTCAGGATCAGCCAGTAGCTTTCATTAGCAGAAGGCTGACCCCTAGAGAGAAACGTTGGTCAGCCATTGAGAGGAGGCCTTTGCTGTGGTCTGGGCTCTGAAGAAGTTGAGGCCATACTTGTTTGGTACTCACTTCCTTGTTCAGACAGACCATAAGCCCCTCTTATGGCTAAAACAAATGAAGGGTGAAAACCCCAAACTGCTTAGGTGGTCCATTTCCCTACAGGGGATGGACTTCACAGTGGAACATAGACCTGGGAGTAACCATGCCAATGCAGATGGACTCTCTAGGTACTTCCACTTAGAACATGAAGACTTAACTGGGCAAGGTTAGTTTAATGTCCCTACATTTGGGGGGTTGTGTAGGAGAGTAGGATCTGCTTCACATGGGTACCCCCACTTTTTGCTGATGCTTCACTGTTTTTCGACCTTAGTCTGGCTGGGGCCCTGCTAATCAGAACCCCAGCCTAGCTGCTTCCTCTCTAAAATGGTTTCCATGTGCCTTAGGCACATCACTGATTGGAATCTGGAGTGCCCTTATAAGTCCCTAGTATATGGTATACTATGTACCAAGGGCATAGGTACCTCAGAGGCCTACCAGGGGCTGCAGCATGTATTATGCCACCCCTGGAAGGCCATCCAAACTGACACCACAGGTCTGCTACTGCAGCCTGGGTAAGGTGGTGCATGCACCCCTTACTGTGATATAGGTTACCTATATCACTAAATACATACACACATATAAACCTATAAGTCACTCCTATGGCAGGCCTTATCAATCCTGAAGGCAGAGTGCGTGGTTCCTATGTGAGAGGTGCCCCTGCATGAGCAGGGCCCCTCTGCAGCGTTCGGAGACCCTTCTCTGATGCTGTTTGTAGTGCAGCCTGACCATATACTCTTAAGCGCATTATAACCTCGCGTTAAATGCTAACTTTGGAATGGCTGCACCTAAACATGTCGTGTTTGGTGTCAAACATCTTGGAATACTACCCCCGCCAATTCTGGTGGCGGGGGTAGCATTCCACCCTTCTAGAGGGAGAGACATGTTAACCCTGGCCTGGCCGGTAACTTCTTTCTAAAGCCCTGGCATCACAAAATGGATGCTGCTGCCACAGACACGAGTCTGGCCTCCTGCTGCTGGACGAAACTCCGGCAGGGAGGCCTGGACAATAGGTTTCCTGTCCCAGGGAGGTGTGACCACCTCCCCAGACAGGATAATGTGTATTGGGGCTGGGCGGGAGCACTTTCGGGTGCTTTGAAGTCCTGCACTGGGGGCACACTTGGTGTCCCTGTGCATACCCAGTTCAAACCGGATCAGGGGCTTGCAGCCCCTGCTTTGGCGCGAACTGGACAAAGGAAAGGGGTGTAGCCACCCCTCTGCCCTGACCCACCCATAGGTGGGGCCACAGAGTAGTCCAACCCCTAAACTTGGTATAAGTATAGGAACCCAGTCCTTAGGACTTTAGATTATCCCTGGACGAAACTCTGAAACAGAATCCTGGACCTTCGACGCTCTACTCAAGACTAGAGGACAGAAGAATCTCCCTTGGGGTCAAGGAGTGACTCCCCTGCTTGGCAGGCACCAAAGAAGCAATTGTCCGGTCTGCATCGCCTAAGCTCCCGTCGGACGCCGAAGTCTTTGCATCACCAGAGGTGGATTTCCAGACTTCCCCGAGGCTGCCCTGAGTCCCCAGCAAAGCTGAGGCCCGTAGCTGTCGTGGGTAACGTGGAACCGTGACCCCTGGACACCGCACGCATTTGCTAGTGCATCCTCTTCTGGGTCTCCCACGAAGTCGTGCTTTGGGCTCCGAGTAGCCCTAGCCTCCAGCACCAACTGCACCGAAGATCACTGGCCTCCACTCCACGAGTGTCCTGTGAGCCAGCTCCACGTGCGACGTCTCGAGGCTCCTTCGCGGTCGCTAGCCGTTGGCTAGTAGCCCTTCACGAAGGCCAATCCTTTTCTTCTTGGGCTCCCTGGTTGCTCCAGGCTTGCCCTCACTTACCCTTGCTGGGTGAGTTCCTCAGACCTTGCTGGTCTGCATCATCGTCATTCTTTACTTTCATTGAGACTTGCCGTTGCCAAGGCTTGTTGGGTCCAATCCGGTCGCCGACACCTCAGCACTCGACAAACATTGTGTACCAGCCCGAATCCTGCTCCTGGTCACCGACAACACCTCCTGCACCTCGTGGCTGAAGAGTCAAGACGACCGTCAACCTACCTGAAGCACTCGACATCGGTGGGCATCCGCTCATCGCCTTCCTGGTCACTGGCTAGTGACCCAGACTCTGTCCCCTCTGCTTTCAGGTTCTTCAGATCTCCGATCCACTCTTGGATCCACCCGGACACTTTCCACTTGGTCGCCAGCAGCACTTTGCAGCAGATCGCCATTCAAATCGGCAGACGAAACCCGACCCCGAAAGGCACCTATGCACCCGGCTTCCCTGGGTGAGGTAACACGAGTACTCCGGTGCTCCCGTGGGTAGAGACTCTAGAACGACCTAGTTCTCAAAGGGTTTGCTCCAAGTCCTCCTTTAAGTGTCCCTTTTCTTTAATTTCCTGATCGCGACTTTCTCCATAGAAGTTAACGGCGTATCGCGGTTGTGTATTTACACTGCACGCGTCCCCCGTGGGTCCCCTGTGTCACTACCTTGGGTGGTTCCTTGTGGTCCAAGCACTTCTAGAGGCTCTAGGCCTAGTGTCTAGTTCAGTCGTGGTTCTTATACCACTTTATTGGTATATGGTTTGAGTACGCCCCTAGGGCCCAAACGTGTATTTGTGCTATTACTGTGTTTAAATAACTTATAACTTGTGTACTTCGAACTCTAGCCTCATAAAGAGACTAGAGGGGTGTGTTTAGCAATAAATACATATATTTTGAATATATACCTGGTGTGGTGCTCTTTCATTTGATCACTCAAGAGATTATAGACTGGTAAAACAAGCTGCTTTACATTCCTTCAAGACTTAGCCTGAAGGCTGCTCTCCATAGCTACCACTAGGATAGCTTTCAATAAGGTTGTCTTTAACCTATCTCCAATAAGGGGTTGTTTGGACTGGTGCAAGGTGCCCACTACAAATAGTGGACAGCATATGCCAGGCCAACTTCTCACAGTGGTGTTTCAGGGTTTAGAGCAGTGGTGTTCGGTCAGTGTAGGGTGTCATGCTGGGGGTGGTGTTTCAGGGTTTAGGGCAGTGCAGTGGTGTTCGGGCAGTGTAGGGGGTCTTGCTAGGGGTGGTGTTTCAGGGTTTAGGGCAGTGCAGTGGTGTTCGGGCAGTGTAGGGAGTCTTGCTGGGGCTGGTGTTTCAGGGTTTAGGGCAGTGCAGTGGTGTTCGGGCAGTGTAGGGGGTGCGTGCTGGGGCTGGTGTTTCAGGGTTTAGGGCAGTGCAGTGGTGTTCGGGCAGTGTAAGGGGTCTTGCTGGGGTTGGTGTTTCAGGGTTTAGGGCAGTGCAGTGGTGTTCGGGCAGTGTAGGGGGTCGTGCTGGGGGTGGTGTTTCAGGGTTTAGGGCAGTGCAGTGGTGTTCGGGCAGTGTAGGGGGTCGTGCTGGGGGTGGTATTTCAGGGTTTAGGGCAGTGCAGTGGTGTTCGGGCAGTGTAGGGGTCATGCAGGGGCTGGTGTTTCAGGGTTTAGGGCAGTGCAGTGGTGTTCGGGCAGTGTAGGGGTCTTGCTGGGGGTAGTGTTTCAGGGTTTAGGGCAGTGCAGTGGTGTTCGGGCAGTGTAGGGGGTCGTGCTGGGGCTAGTGTTTCAGGGTTTAGGGCAGTGCAGTGGTGTTCAGGCAGTGTAGGGGGTCGTGCTGGGGCTAGTGTTTTAGGGCTTTGGGCAGAGCAGTGGTGTTCGGGCAGTGTAGGGGGTGGTGCTGGGGGTGGTGTTTCAGGGTTTAGGGCAGTGCAGTGGTGTTCGGGCAGTGTAGGGGGTCGTGCTGGGGGTGGTGTTTCAGGGTTTAGGGCAGTGCAGTGGTGTTCGGGCAGTGTAGGGGGTCTTGCTGGGGGTGGTGTTTCAGGGTTTAGGGCAGTGCAGTGGTGTTCGGGCAGTGTAGGGGTCTTGCTGGGGGTGGTGTTTCAGGGTTTAGGGCAGTGCAGTGGTGTTCGGGCAGTGTAGGGGGTCGTGCTGGGGCTGGTGTTTCAGGGTTTTGGGCAGAGCAGTGGTGTTCGGGCAGTGTAGGAGGTCGTGCTGGGGGTGGTGTTTCAGGGTTTAGGGCAGTGCAGTGGTGTTCGGGCAGTGTAGGGGGTCGTGCTGGGGGTGGTGTTTCAGGGTTTAGGGCAGTGCAGTGGTGTTCGGGCAGTGTAGGGGGTCTTGCTGGGGGTGATGTTTCAGGGTTTAGGGCAGTGCAGTGGTGTTCGGACAGTGTAGGGGTCTTGCTGGGGTAGTGTTTCAGGGTTTAGGGCAGTGCAGTGGTGTTCGGACAGTGTAGGGGGTCGTGCTGGGGGTGGTGTTTCAGGGTTTAGGGCAGTGCAGTGGTGTTCGGGCAGTGTAGGGGGTCGTGCTGGGAGTGGTGTTTCAGGGTTTAGGGCAGTGCAGTGGTGTTCGGGCAGTGTAGGGGGTCGTGCTGGGGGTGGTGTTTCAGGGTTTAGGGCAGTGCAGTGGTGTTTGGGCAGTGTAGGGGGTCGTGCTGGGGCTGGTGTTTCAGGGTTTAGGGCAGTGCAGTGGGTGTTCGGGCAGTGTAGGGGTCGTGCTGGGGCTGGTGTTTCAGGGTTTAGGGCAGTGCAGTGGTGTTCGGTGCAGTGTAGGGGGTCGTGCTGGGGCTAGTGTTTCAGGGTTTAGGGCAGTGCAGTGGTGTTCGGGCAGTGTAGGGGGTCGTGCTGGGGGTGGTGTTTTAGGGTTTACGGCAGTGCAGTGGTGTTCGGGCAGTGTAGGGGGTCGTGCTGGGGTGGTGTTTCAGGGTTTAGGGCAGTGCAGTGGTGTTCGGGCAGTGTAGGGGGTCGTGCTGGGGCTGGTGTTTCAGGGTTTAGGGCAGTGCAGTGGTGTTCGGGCAGTGTAGGGGGTCGTGCTGGGGTGGTCTTTCAGGGTTTAGGGCAGTGCAGTGGTGTTCGGGCAGTGTAGGGGGTCGTGCTGGGGCTGGTGTTTCAGGGTTTAGGGCAGTGCAGTGGTGTTCGGGCAGTGTAGGGGGTCTTGCTGGGGGTGGTGTTTCAGGGTTTAGGGCAGTGCAGTGGTGTTCGGGCAGTGTAGGGGGTCGTGCTGGGTGTGGTGTTTCAGGGTTTAGGGCAGTGCAGTGGTGTTCGGGCAGTGTAGGGGTTCTTGCTAGGGGTGGTGTTTCAGGGTTTAGGGCAGTGCAGTGGTGTTCGGGCAGTGTAGGGAGTCTTGCTGGGGCTGGTGTTTCAGGGTTTAGGGCAGTGCAGTGGTGTTCGGGCTGTGTAGGGGGTCGTGCTGGGGCTGGTGTTTCAGGGTTTAGGGCAGTGCAGTGGTGTTCGGGCAGTGTAGGGGTCTTGCTGGGGCTGGTGTTTCAGGGTTTAGGGCAGTGCAGCGGTGTTCAGGCAGTGTAGGGGGTCTTGCTGGGGCTGGTGTTTCAGGGTTTAGGGCAGTGCAGTGGTGTTTGGGCAGTGTAGGGGGTCATGCTGGGGGTGGTGTTTCATGGTTTAAGTCAGTGCAGTGGTGTTCGGGCAGTGTAGGGGGTCTTGCTGGGGGTGGTGTTTCAGGGTTTAGGGCAGTGCAGTGGTGTTCGGGCAGTGTAGGGGGTCTTGCTGGGGGTGGTGTTTCAGGGTTTAGGGCAGCGCAGTGGTGTTCGGGCAGTGTAGGGGGTCGTGCTGGGGGTGGTGTTTCAGGGTTTAGGGCAGTGCAGTGGTGTTCGGGCAGTGTAGGGGGTCGTGCTGGGGGTAGTGTTTCAGGGTTTAGGGCACTGCAGTGGTGTTTGGGCAGTGTAGGGGGTCGTGCTGGGGGTGGTGTTTCAGGGTTTAGGGCAGTGCAGTGGTGTTCGGGCAGTGTAGGGGGTCGTGCTGGGGGTGGTGTTTCAGGGTTTAGGGCAGTGCAGTGGTGTTCGGGCAGTGTAGGGGGTCATGCTGGGGCTGGTGTTTCAGGGTTTAGGGCAGTGCAGTGGTGTTCAGGCAGTGTAGGGGGTCTTGATGGGGGTGGTGTTTCAGGGTTTAGGGCAGTGCAGTGGTGTTCGGGCAGTGTAGGGGGTCGTGCTGGGGCTAGTGTTTCAGGGTTTAGGGCAGTGCAGTGGTGTTCGGGCAGTGTAGGGGGTCGTGCTGGGGGTGGTGTTTCAGGGTTTAGGGCAGTGCAGTGGTGTTCGGGCAGTGTTGGGGGTCGTGCTGGGGGTGGTGTTTCAGGGTTTAGGGCAGTGCAGTGGTGTTCGGGCAGTGTAGGGGGTCATGCTGGGGCTGGTGTTTCAGGGTTTAGGGCAGTGCAGTGGTGTTCGGGCAGTGTAGGGGTCGTGCTGGGGCTAGTGTTTCAGGGTTTTGGGCAGTGCAGTGGTGTTCGGGCAGTGTAGGGGGTCGTGCTGGTGGTAGTGTTTCAGGATTTTGGGCAGTGCACTGGTGTTCGGGCAGTGTACTGGGACGTGCTGGGGGTAGTGTTTTAGGGTTTAGGGCAGAGCAATGGTGTTTGGGCAGTGTAGGGATTCGTACTGGGGGTAGTGTTTTAGGGTTTAGGGCAGAGCAGTGGTGTTCGGGCAGTGTAGGGGGTCGTGCTGGGGCTGGTGTTTCAGGGTTTAGGGCAGTGCAGTGGTGTTCGGGCAGTGTAGGGGGTCATGCAGGGGTGGTCTTTCAGGGTTTAGGGCAGTGCAGTGGTGTTCTGGCAGTGTAGGGGGTCATGCAGGGGTGGTGTTTCAGGGTTTAGGGCAGTGCAGTGGTGTTCGGCCAGTGTAGGGGGTCTTGCTGGGGGTGGTGTTTCAGGGTTTAGGGCAGTGCAGTGGTGTTCAGGCAGTGTAGGGGGTCATGCTGGGGGTGGTGTTTCAGGGTTTAGGGCAGTGCAGTGGTGTTTGGGCAGTGTAGGGGTTCTTGCTAGGGGTGGTGTTTCAGGGTTTAGGGCAGTGCAGTGGTGTTCGGGCAGTGTAGGGAGTCTTGCTGGGGCTGGTGTTTCAGGGTTTAGGGCAGTGCAGTGGTGTTCGGGCAGTGTAGGGGGTGGTGCTGGGGCTGGTGTTTCAGGGTTTAGGGCAGTGCAGTGGTGTTCGGGCAGTGTAGGGGGTCTTGCTGGGGCTGGTGTTTCAGGGTTTAGGGCAGTGCAGTGGTGTTCGGGCAGTGTAGGGGGTCATGCTGGGGGTGGTGTTTCAGGGTTTAGGTCAGTGCAGTGGTGTTCGGGCAGTGTAGGGGTCTTGCTGGGGGTGATGTTTCAGGGTTTAGGGCAGTGCAGTGGTGTTCGGGCAGTGTAGGGGGTCTTGCTCGGGGTAGTGTTTCAGGGTTTAGGGCAGCGCAGTGGTGTTTGGGCAATGTAGGGGGTCGTGCTGGGGGTGGTGTTTCAGGGTTTAGGGCAGTGCAGTGGTGTTCGGGCAGTGTAGGGGGTTGTGCTGGGGGTAGTGTTTCAGGGTTTAGGGCACTGCAGTGAAGTTTGGGCAGTGTAGGGGGTCGTGCTGGGGGTGGTGTTTCAGGGTTTAGGGCAGTGCAGTAGTGTTCGGGCAGTGTAGGGGGTCGTGCTGGGGGTGGTGTTTCAGGGTTTAGGGCAGTGCAGTGGTGATCGGGCAGTGTAGGGGGTCATGCAGGGGCTGGTGTTTCAGGGTTTAGGGCAGTGCAGTGGTGTTCAGGCAGTGTAGGGGGTCTTGCTGGGGGTAGTGTTTCAGGGTTTAGGGCAGTGCAGTGGTGTTCGGGCAGTGTAGGGGGTCATGCTGGGGCTAGTGTTTCAGGGTTTAGGGCAGTGCAGTGGTGTTCAGGCAGTGTAGGGGGTCGTGCTGGGGTGGTGTTTCAGGGTTTAGGGCAGTGCAGTGGTGTTCGGGCAGTGTAGGGGGTCGTGCTGGGGGTGGTGTTTCAGGGTTTAGGGCAGTGCAGTGTTGTTCGGGCAGTGTAGGGGGTCTTGCTGGGGGTGATGTTTCAGGGTTTTGGGCAGTGCAGTGGTGTTCGGGCAGTGTAGGGGGTCTTGCTGGGGGTAGTGTTTCAGGGTTTAGGGCAGTGCAGTGGTGTTCGGGCAGTGTAGGGGGTCGTGCTGGGGCTAGTGTTTTAGGGTTTAGGGCAGAGCAGTGGTGTTCGGGCAGTGTAGGAGGTCGTGCTGTGGGTGGTGTTTCAGGGTTTAGGGCAGTGCAGTGGTGTTCGGGCAGTGTAGGGGGTCGTGCTGGTGGTAGTGTTTCAGGTTTTTGGGCAGTGCACAGGTGTTTGGGTAGTGTACTGGGACGTGCTGGGGGTAGTGTTTTAGGGTTTAGGGCAGAGCAATGGTGTTTGGGCAGTGTAGGGATTCGTGCTGGGGGTAGTGTTTTAGGGTTTAGGGCAGAGCAGTGGTGTTCGGGCAGTGTAGGGGGTCGTGCTGGGGCTGGTGTTTCAGGGTTTAGGGCAGTGCAGTGGTGTTCGGGCAGTGTAGGGGGTCATGCTGGGGTGGTGTTTCACGGTTTAGGGCAGTGCAGTGGTGTTCGGGCAGTGTAGGGGGTCTTGCTGGGGGTAGTGTTTCAGGGTTTAGGGCAGTGCAGTGGTGTTCGGGCAGTGTAGGGGGTCGTGCTGGGGGTGGTGTTTCAGGGTTTAGGGCACTGCAGTGGTGTTCGGGCAGTGTAGGGGGTCGTGCTGGGGGTGGTGTTTCAGGGTTTAGGGCAGTGCAGTAGTGTTCGGGCAGTGTAGGGGGTCGTGCTGGGGGTGGTGTTTCAGGGTTTAGGGCAGTGCAGTGGTGTTCGGGCAGTGTAGGGGGTCATGCAGGGGCTGGTGTTTCAGGGTTTAGGGCAGTGCAGTGGTGTTCGGGCAGTGTAGGGGGTCTTGCTGGGGGTAGTGTTTCAGGGTTTAGGGCAGTGCAGTGGTGTTCGGGCAGTGTAGGGGTCGTGCTGGGGCTGGTGTTTCAGGGTTTAGGGCAGTGCAGTGGTGTTCGGGCAGTGTAGGGGGTCGTGCTGGGGGTGGTGTTTCAGGGTTTAGGGCAGTGCAGTGGTGTTCGGGCAGTGTAGGGGGTCGTGCTGGGGGTGGTGTTTCAGGGTTTAGGGCAGTGCAGTGGTGTTCGGGCAGTGTAGGGGGTCTTGCTGGGGGTGATGTTTCAGGGTTTTGGGCAGTGCAGTGGTGTTCGGGCAGTGTAGGGGGTCTTGCTGGGGGTAGTGTTTCAGGGTTTAGGGCAGTGCAGTGGTGTTCGGGCAGTGTAGGGGGTCGTGCTGGGGCTAGTGTTTCAGGGTTTAGGGCAGAGCAGTGGTGTTCGGGCAGTGTAGGGGGTCGTGCTGTGGGTGGTGTTTCAGGGTTTAGGGCAGTGCAGTGGTGTTCGGGCAGTGTAGGGGGTCGTGCTGGTGGTAGTGTTTCAGGTTTTTGGGCAGTGCACAGGTGTTTGGGTAGTGTACTGGGACGTGCTGGGGGTAGTGTTTTAGGGTTTAGGGCAGAGCAATGGTGTTTGGGCAGTGTAGGGATTCGTGCTGGGGGTAGTGTTTTAGGGTTTAGGGCAGAGCAGTGGTGTACGGGCAGTGTAGGGGGTCGTGCTGGGGCTGGTGTTTCAGGGTTTAGGGCAGTGCAGTGGTGTTCGGGCAGTGTAGGGGGTCATGCAGGGGGGGGTCTTTCACGGTTTAGGGCAGTGCAGTGGTGTTCGGGCAGTGTAGGGGGTCATGCAGGGGGTGCTGTTTCAGGGTTTAGGGCAGTGCAGTGGTGTTCGGCCAGTGTAGGGGGTCTTGCTGGGGGTGGTGTTTCAGGGTTTAGAGCAGTGGTGTTCAGGCAGTGTAGGGGGTCATGCTGGGGGTGGTGTTTCAGGGTTTAGGGCAGTGCAGTGGTGTTTGGGCAGTGTAGGGGTTCTTCCTAGGGGTGGTGTTTCAGGGTTTAGGGCAGTGCAGTGGTGTTCGGGCAGTGTAGGGAGTCTTGCTGGGGCTGGTGTTTCAGGGTTTAGGGCAGTGCAGTGGTGTTCGGGCTGTGTAGGGGGTGGTGCTGGGGCTGGTCTTTCAGGGTTTAGGGCAGTGCAGTGGTGTTCGGGCAGTGTAGGGGGTCTTGCTGGGGCTGGTGTTTCAGGGTTTAGGGCAGTGCAGTGGTGTTCGGGCAGTGTAGGGGGTCATGCTGGGGGTGGTGTTTCAGGGTTTAGGTCAGTGCAGTGGTTTTCGGGCAGTGTAGGTGGTCTTGCTGGGGTGATGTTTCAGGGTTTGGGCAGTGCAGTGGTGTTCGGGCAGTGTAGGGGGTCTTGCTCGGGGTAGTGTTTCAGGGTTTAGGGCAGCGCAGTGGTGTTTGGGCAGTGTAGGGGGTCGTGCTGGGGGTGGTGTTTCAGGGTTTAGGGCAGTGCAGTGGTGTTCGGGCAGTGTAGGGGGTTGTGCTGGGGGTAGTGTTTCAGGGTTTAGGGCACTGCAGTGGAGTTTGGGCAGTGTAGGGGTCGTGCTGGGGGTGGTGTTTCAGGGTTTAGGGCAGTGCAGTAGTGTTCGGGCAGTGTAGGGGGTCGTGCTGGGGGTGGTGTTTCAGGGTTTAGGGCAGTGCAGTGGTGTTCGGGCAGTGTAGGGGGTCATGCAGGGGCTGGTGTTTCAGGGTTTAGGGCAGTGCAGTGGTGTTCAGGCAGTGTAGGGGGTCTTGCTGGGGGTAGTGTTTCAGGGTTTAGGGCAGTGCAGTGGTGTTCGGGCAGTGTAGGGGGTCGTGCTGGGGCTAGTGTTTCAGGGTTTAGGGCAGTGCAGTGGTGTTCAGGCAGTGTAGGGGGTCGTGCTGGGGTGGTGTTTCAGGGTTTAGGGCAGTGCAGTGGTGTTCGGGCAGTGTAGGGGGTCGTGCTGGGGGTGGTGTTTCAGGGTTTAGGGCAGTGCAGTGTTGTTCTGGCAGTGTAGGGGGTCTTGCTGGGGGTGATGTTTCAGGGTTTAGGGCAGTGCAGTGGTGTTCGGGCAGTGTAGGGGGTCTTGCTGGGGGTAGTGTTTCAGGGTTTTGGGCAGTGCAGTGGTGTTCGGGCAGTGTAGGGGGTCGTGCTGGGGCTAGTGTTTTAGGGTTTTGGGCAGAGCAGTGGTGTTCGGGCAGTGTAGGAGGTCGTGCTGGGGGTGGTGTTTCAGGGTTTAGGGCAGTGCAGTGGTGTTCGGGCAGTGTAGGGGGTCGTGCTGGGGGTGGTGTTTCAGGGTTTAGGTCAGTGCAGTGGTGTTCGGGCAGTGTAGGGGGTCTTGCTGGGGGTGATGTTTCAGGGTTTAGGGCAGTGCAGTGGTGTTCGGGCAGTGTAGGGGTCTTGCTGGGGTAGTGTTTCAGGGTTTAGGGCAGTGCAGTGGTGTTCGGGCAGTGTAGGGGGTCGTGCTGGGGGTGGTGTTTCAGGGTTTAGGGCAGTGCAGTGGTGTTCGGGCAGTGTAGGGGGTCGTGCTGGGAGTGGTGTTTCAGGGTTTAGGGCAGTGCAGTGGTGTTCGGGCAGTGTAGGGGTCGTGCTGGGGGTGGTGTTTCAGGGTTTAGGGCAGTGCAGTGGTGTTTGGGCAGTGTAGGGAGTCGTGCTGGGGCTGGTGTTTCAGGGTTTAAGGCAGTGCATGGGTGTTCGGGCAGTGTAGGGGGTCGTGCTGGGGGTGGTGTTTCAGGGTTTAGGGCAGTGCAGTGGTGTTCGTGCAGTGTAGGGGGTTGTGCTGGGGCTAGTGTGTCAGGGTTTCGGGCAGTGCAGTGGTGTTCGGGCAGTGTAGAGGGACGTGCTGGGGGTAGTGTTTTAGGGTTTAGGGCAGAGCAGTGGTGTTCGGGCAGTGTAGGGGTCGTGCTGGGGCTAGTGTTTCAGGGTTTTGGGCAGTGCAGTGGTGTTCGGGCAGTGTAGGGGGTCGTGCTGGGGGTAGTGTTTCAGGGTTTTGTGCAGTGCACTGGTGTTCGGGCAGTGTACTGGGACGTGCTGGGGGTAGTGTTTTAGGGTTTAGGGCAGTGCAGTGGTGTTCGGCCAGTGTAGGGGGTCTTGCTGGGGGTGGTGTTTCAGGGTTTAGGAGCAGTGGTGTTCGGGCAGTGTAGGGGGTCATGATGGGGGTGGTGTTTCAGGGTTTAGGGCAGTGCAGTGGTGTTTGGGCAGTGTAGGGGTTCTTCCTAGGGGTGGTGTTTCAGGGTTTAGGGCAGTGCAGTGGTGTTCGGGCAGTGTAGGGAGTCTTGCTGGGGCTGGTATTTCAGGGTTTAGGGTGGTGCAGTGGTGTTCGGGCTGTGTAGGGGGTGGTGCTGGGGCTGGTGTTTCAGGGTTTAGGGCAGTGCAGTGGTGTTCGGGCAGAGTAGGGGGTCTTGCTGGGGCTGGTGTTTCAGGGCTTAGGGCAGTACAGCGGTGTTCAGGCAGTGTAGGGGGTCTTGCTGGGGCTGGTGTTTCAGGGTTTAGGGCAGTGCAGTGGTGTTCGGGCAGTGTAGGGAGTCGTGCTGAGGGTGGTGTTTCAGGGTTTAGGTCAGTGCAGTGGTTTCGGGCAGTGTAGGGGGTCTTGCTGGGGGTGATGTTTCAGGGTTTGGGCAGTGCAGTGGTGTTCGGGCAGTGTAGGGGGTCTTGCTGGGGGTAGTGTTTCAGGGTTTAGGGCAGTGCAGTGGTGTTCGGGCAGTGTAGGGGGTCGTGCTGGGGGTGGTGTTTCAGGGTTTAGGGCAGTGCAGTTGGTGTTCGGGCAGTGTAGGGGGTCGTGCTGGGGGTAGTGTTTCAGGGTTTAGGGCACTGCAGTGAAGTTTGGGCAGTGTAGGGGGTCGTGCTGGGGGTGGTGTTACAGGGTTTAGGGCAGTGCAGTAGTGTTCGGGCAGTGTAGGGGGTCGTGCTGGGGTGGTGTTTCAGGGTTTAGGGCAGTGCAGTGGTGTTCAGGCAGTGTAGGGGGTCGTGCTGGGGGTGGTGTTTCAGAGTTTAGGGCAGTGCAGTGGTGTTCAGGCAGTGTAGGGGGTCGTGCTGGGGGTAGTGTTTTAGGGTTTAGGGCAGTGCAGTGGTGTTCGGGCAGTTTAGGGGGTCATGCTGGGGTAGTGTTTTAGGGTTTAGGGCAGTGCAGTGGTGTTCGTGCAGTGTAGGGGGTCGTGCTGGGGTAGTGTTTTAGGGTTTAGGGCAGTGCAGTGGTGTTTGTGTAGTGACAGCGCATGCGCTGCGTTGCTAGGCGAGACCTAAAAAGCATTGCACCAAGATGGCTGCCAACACTTCCTGGATTGAAGTGTTGGCAGCCAATTAGAGCCAAGCTCGTGCTTGTGTAGTTAGGTACCGCCCAGATATATAAAGATTTTTTTCCTTTAATATCTCGAAAACTACTCAACGGATTTACACCATTTGAAAAAAAGGCGCTTTCTGAACCAAGCACTACCTTTTGCCAAATTTGGTGTAATTCCGTTCAGCAGTTTTGGCTGTAACCGTGTCTAAATTTTCCTATGGGAAATTGATTTTTGACCTCTATTTTTTTAATTTCTCAGGAACTACTGAACGGATTTACACCATTTAAAATAAAGGGCGCTTTCTGAACCAAGGGCTACGTTTTTGTCAAATTTGGTGTAATTCCGTTCAGCAGTTCAGGCTGTAGCTGTGTCTAAAGTTTCCTATGGGAATTAACATGGAGAAAACACGTTTTGGGACCCCCCTTTTTTCTCGGCCCCCGCTTGCCAAATCACCCCGACACTTTGAAGATAGGAGCGGACCGGAGCGGGCCATAAGTGTTGAAAATATCGCGAAGATTCGTCAACCGGCGCCAAAGTTATTGGCAAAAGAATGTTACGAATTTCCTATGGATAATAGGTCCTAACTATAACTATCTACTGGCGACCGCCAGTAGATAATATATATGTGTATATATATATTCACTGAAAAAACCATAGGTTTCAGGCACGTTATAGTTAGAAATTAGCATTTAAAAAACCATTGAAATTCACTGAAAAAACATAGGTTTCAGGCACGTTATAGTTAGAAATTAGCATTTAAAAAACCTTAGAAATTCACTGAAAAAACCATAGGTTTTAGGGACAGTTATAGTTAGTTGGACATTTCACTCGTACAAAACCAGAGAAATTCCCCGTTATAGTTAGTTCAGCTAACTATAACTCGCGCCCCGCAATGCACTGCTGATGACGTCACATATTACATCACTCATGACATGGTCAGTGACATCACTGATGACATCTCAAATGACATCACTGATGACATCACTGATGACATCATCCATGTGATAATTTCATGCATCTTCTCACACCCTAATATAACTTTTGATACACCCACTCTAAATTACAGACTGCCATTCTCAAAAACATAGACACTCTAACACCAATAACTACATACCCACTCACTGATTCTTAGGTCTACACACACATCCACTCACTCACCCGTACAGTCACTCATACTTACGGTCACTCAGTACAGGACTATCATATGCACTCATACTCCTATATAGACACTCAAACACCGCCACTCATCCATAGAGCTACTCACACACCTAGTCAGTCATGCAAATAATTAAACACACTGCCATTTACTCGGCTATACAGTTATACACACACCAGCTCAGTAATTCATACAACTACTAGCACATTCTTACGCTCTCATACAATCACTGATACAAGAACACACTCATCCATACAGTCACTCTCACAATCACACACTCTAAGCTATAGCTATTTATATACTCCAACACACATATATACTGCCTTTCACATATGTAGTTACTCACACATGTACCACTGGGACATACATTCACTCACTAACACACTCTTACACACACTTACCCACCCATACAGTCTATCACAGATGCACTCTCGAAACCATCCACCCAGTGAATCACCCACTCACACATCTATGCGCAGAGTCGCACACACCCCACCCACACAAACACTCAGGCACCCATACAGATACTCAGACAACCAATCAATAACTCATATAGACACTCATGTAGCTATTCACAAACCCATGCAGCCACTTACACAGCAACAGACAGACGGATACAGACATTCACCCAGTTTAGTCACTAACCCATGCATTCAGTAAGATACGTTTAATCACTCACTTATAGAGTTAGTCACGCACCTACTAAATCATCCATACAGACACTTATACACCCACTCATTCTTCAATATGCCTTTCCCTATATATATTAAAAATATTTAAACTTTACAGAAACACACAGTCACTGGATGATGTAATCAGTGATGTCATTTGAGATGTCATCAGTGATGTCATCAGTGATGTCACTGACCATGTCATGAGTGATGTAATATGTGACGTCATCAGCAGTGCATTGCGGGCGCGAGTTATAGTTAGCTGAACTAACTATAACAGGGGAATTTCTCTGGTTTTGTATGCAGTGAAATGTCCAACTAACTATAACTGTCCCTAAAACCTATGGTTTTTCAGTGAATTTCTAAGGTTTTTTAAATGCTAATTTCTAACTATAACGTGCCTGAAACCTATGGTTTTTTCAGTGAATTTCAATGGTTTTTTAAATGCTAATTTCTAACTATAACGTGCCTGAAACCTATGGTTTTTCAGTGAATTTCAAAGGTTTTTTAAATGCTAATTCCTAGCTGTAACGTGTCTGAAACCTATGGTTTTTTTCAGTGAATTTCAAAGGTTTTGTAAATGACAATTTTTAAATGTATTAATTGTTATATTTATTTTTTTGATACTGATTTACTACATTTTTATTAAACTATTTATTTTTAGATATTTTATTTTTTAAATTACATGGTAATTACATTATACATTACATTACAAAATATACTTTCTCAGAATGAATAACTTTAGTTTAAATACTTTGCAAATAGGCAATAGACTTTTAAGTACAGTAGTTACAGTTGTTGCAATGGGCAACACAATTTCAAACACAATGCAACATTGAGCTCAATGTGAATTTCTAGTTAAATGGAATTAGTTACTTTATGGATTACTTTTCTAACCACAGGACTGGATCCTAGATTCAGTCCTGGGACATCTCCTGTAAACAGTTGAGTAAAAGCGTTGTGGTTACAGTAGTGATTTTTAAGGAATATTATTGTATTTTAAAAGTTGACACAGAAACTTTTTCACATAGAATCACCAATGTTATCCTATGGGAGGAAATTTACTTAGCAGGTAAGTAGTGTTATCGTTACTTTTTCTTACTCAGTGTTGGATCCTGGATCCAGCACTGGTGCATCTACTGTAAACAGTTGAAAGAATGCGTTTAAGTCATACAGGCGATTTTTAAGGAATATTTGTAGTTTGTGAAAATCGACACTTTGAAACTTTTCTGCTGAAAACCAGACAATGGATTCCTATGGAAGGAAATATAAGTTACTGGTAAGTACGGTTAGAATTACTTTTCAGGGTGAGTGCTGGGCTAAAAGATGCAGCACTGGGTTCTCTCCTGATAACAGGTGAGTAAATCGGAATTCGTAGTTCGGCTGATTTTAGAGGAATATTATAAAGTTCCAAAACTCCACACTTAGAAGAATTTCCAAGTGAAACCAGTCAATGTTAGCCTAGGGAAGGAAATTCAAGTTACTGGTAAGTACGGTTAGAATTACTTTTCAGGATCTGTACTGGGCTCAAAGATGCAGCACTGAGGTCTCTCCTGATAACAGGTGAGTAAATCAGAATTCGTAGTTCTGATGATTTTAGAGGAATATTTGTATGTTTCAAAAATCGACACTTTGAAACTTTTTCAGCAAAAAGCAGGCAATGATATCCTATGGAAGGAAATACAAGTTACTGGTAAGTACGGTTAGAATTACTTTTCAGGATCTGTACTGGGCTCAAAGATGCAGCACTGAGGTCTCTCCTGATAACAGGTGAGTAAATCGGAATTCGTAGTTCAGCTGAATTTAGAGGAATATTATAAAGTTCCAAAACTCCACACTTAGAAGAATTTCCAAGTGAAACCTGTCAATGTTAGCCTATGGAAGGAAATTCAAGTTACTGGTAAGTACGGTTAGAATTACTTTTCAGGATCAGTACTGGGCTCAAAGATGCAGCACTGAGGTCTCTCCTGATAACAGGTGAGTAAATCGGAATTCGTAGTTCAGCTGATTTTAGAGGAATATTTGTAAGTTTCAAAAATCGACACTTAGAAACTTTTTCAGCAAAAAGCAAGCAATGATATCCTATGGAAGGAAATTCAAGTTACTGGCAAGTACGGTTAAAATTACTTTTCAGGATCAGTACTGGGCTCAAAGATGCAGCACTGAGGTCTCTCCTGATAACAGGTGAGTAAATCGGAATTCGTAGTTCAGCTGATTTTAGAGGAATATTATAAAGTTCCAAAACTCCACACTTAGAAGAATTTCCAAGTGAAACCAGTCAATGTTAGCCTATGGAAGGAAATTCAAGTTACTGGTAAGTACGGTTAGAATTACTTTTCAGGATCAGTACTGGGCTCAAAGATGCAGCACTGAGGTCTCTCCTGATAACAGGTGAGTAAATCGGAATTCGTAGTTCGGCTGATTTTAGAGGAATATTTGCACAATGGTGAAGGAAGGGGGTGGGGCCTGAGGTGACATGTCTGCAAACACGCCCTGTGGCGCGTTTTAAGTTGGAGAATTAATTCCTCCTCAATCCCGAGGGTCCCTAGGGGCCAACTAGCCCACCAGGTACCTCCAGTATGCGCCAGAGAGCTGCGTTGCAGAGAGGTGTTCAGAGGCCACTCCCCTTTTTACAACACTCTGCAACGCCACTCCGTGGTGCTTACTGGAGGTACCTGGTGGGCTAGTTGGCCCCCAGGGACCCTCAGGATTGAAGGGGATTTAAATCCCCATCTTAAAACGCGCCACGAGGCCTGTTTACACACATGTCACCTGAAGCCCCGCCCTCCCTTCACCACTGTGCAAATGCGCCCCATGGCGCATTTTAAGTTGGGGGATTAAGTCCCCTTGAATCCTGAGGGTCCCTGGGGACCAACCAGCCCACCAAGTACCTCCAGTAAGCGCCACAGAGCTGCGTTGCAGAGAGGTGTAAAAGGGGCGTGGCCTGGACCACCTCTCTGCAACCCAGCCCTGTGGCGCTTACTGGAGGTACCTGGTGGGCTAGTTGGCCCCAGGGACCCCTAGTATTGAATGGCAATTATTTCCCCAATTTAAAACGCGCCACAGCGCGCGTTTGCAGAGTGGTTAAGGGAGGGGCGGGGCCTGACGCTCGATCGCATCTTTTTCTTTTGTTTTTGTTTTTTTGAAGGGGGCTGTGTGGCCCCCCTTCTTTAGTTTTGGGGCCCTGGTGACCCCATCCCCCAGGGCCTGATGCCTTTCCCTTTTAAAAAAAAAAAAAATACTGTAGGGGAAGGGGCCGCGTGTCCCCCTCCCGTGGCCTATTCCGGCCCGGGGACCCCATCCCCCAGGGCATGGCCACGTTTTTAAAAATAATTTTGGAGGAGGGGGGGCTGCGTGGCCCCCCTCCTAAGGCCTCTATTGGCCCCGGGGACCCCATCCCCGGGGCCGGCCTTTTTTTTTATTATTATTTTTTGCGGAGGGGGCCGCGTGGCCCCCTCCCGGGCCACTACTTGCCCCGGGGACCCCATCCCCGGGGCTGGCCCTATTCTTTGGGGTCCGTGGGGGACCCCAACTCCCCCACGGACCCTGCCGGCTCCCCGCGTCCTGCGGGAGCCGGCATTGCTTTCCACATGGGGAGCTGCTAACATGCAGCTCCCCGTGTGGAAAAGCAATGTGCTTTGGATATTGGAAGAGAGAGCAGGTTTCCTGCTCTCTCTTCCAATATCCAAAGCAGTTTGCTATGACAGGACGGGAGCCGCGAGGCTCTCGTCCTGTCATAGCAAACTACAGTGTCCCGGGGTAGGCACCCGGGACACTGCAGGAGCCGGCCCTGGGGGTGGTGGTCCCCAGGGCCATCAAGGGCTCCAGGAGGGGGCGCGCGGCCCCCCTCCCAACTTATTCAAAGCCCCGGGGAGGTGGTGGTCCCTGGGGTGTGTGGGGGCTGGAGCCCCCCAACACAGGCGATTTAAATTTTAAAAAAGAAGCCCCGGGGGGTGGCGGTCCCCGGGGCTGCGGGAGGGCACAGTGCCCTCCCGCACCATTTTTATTAGAAAGCCCCGGGGGTGGCGGGCCCGGGAGGCCCCCATTAACTATAAACCCACCCCCGCATGCCCCCGGGACTTGGCCCACCCGGGGGCAGAATAGCATCTGAGCGCGGGAGACCGCGCTTCGATTTTTTACGGCGGGATTCGCGCACCCTAAGCGCATCCCGCCGATTTTTAAATGCTTTTTCTGCCCAGGGGTCCTTGTGGGACCCCCTGAGCAGACCTAGGGGGTCAGGGTGTTTCTACCCTGCCCCCTTTGTGCGTTTTGCGCACTTCTTTCTCTGCCTCGGTTCTACCGAGGGACAAAATGGCTGCCAACACTTCCTGATTTGGAGTGTTGTCAGCCAATTAGCATGCAGCTCGTGATCGGGAGGGTACGCGGACCCTAAGCGGCCATAGATATATATGTGATTTTACTTTTGATTTTCTCAGCAACTACTGAAGGTGCGCGGATCCCGCCGAGAAAAAAAAAAGAAACAAGTGCGCAAAACGCACAAAGGGGGCAGGGTAGAAACACCCTGACCCTCTAGGTCTGCTCAGGGGGTCCCACAAGGACCCCCTGGGCAGAAAAAAACATTTTTTTTTTTTAAAAATCGCGGGATGCGCTTAGGGTGCGCGGATCCCGCCGAAAAAAGAAAAAAAACGAAGCGCGGTCTCCCACGCTTCGTTGTTAAATGGCCGCCGGGTGGGCCAAGTCCCGGGGGCATGCGGGGGGGTTATTTATAATATGTGGGGGGGCCTCTAAGGCCCCCCCAAGTCCCGGGGACCGCCACCCCCCGGGGCTTTAACAATAAATGGTGCGGGAGGGCTCTGAGCCATCCCGCAGCCCTGGGGACCGCCACCCCCCGGGGCTTCTTTTTTAAATTTAAATCACCTGTGTGGGGGCTCCAGCCGCCCCACACGCCCGAGGTCCGCCACCTCCCGGGGCACTAACAAATTTAAAATGGGGGTCCGTTTTGGACCCCGAAGCCCGGGGACCACCACCTCCCCGGGGCTTTGCAGATGTGGGGAGGGGGCCACGCGGCCCCCTCCTGGAGCCCTTGATGGCCCTGGGGACCACCACCCCCAGGGCCGGCTCTTGCAGTGTCCCGGGTGCCTACCCCGGGACACTGTAGTTTGCTATGGCAGGCGCGGCTCCCGTCCTGTCATAGCAAACTGCTTTGGATTTTGGAAGAGAGAGCAGGAAACCTGCTCTCTCTTCCAAAATTCAAAGACAATTGCTTTTCCACATGGGGAGCTGCATCTTAGCAGCTCCCCATGTGGAAAAGCAATGCCGGCTCCCGAGGGACGCGGGGAGCCGGCGGGACCGTGGGAGTATTGGGGACCCCCCCACGGTCCCCAACGGAGAGGGCCAGCCCTGGGGGATGGGGTCTCTGGGGCTAGTAGTGGCCCGGGAGGGGGGCCACGCGGCCCCCCTCCCCAAATGTTTATTTAAAAAAAAAAAAAAAAAAGGCCGGCCTCGGGGGATGGGGTCCCCGGGGCCATAAGTGGCCTAAGGAGGGGGCAACACAGCCCCCTCCATAACATTTAAAAAAAAAAAAAGAAGGCCATGCCCCGGGGATGGGGTCCCCGGGGCCGATTAAGGCCTGGAGAGGGGGGCCACGCAGCCCCCTATCAAATTTTTTTTTTTTTAAACAAAATATTAGGGGGCAGGCCCTGGGGGATGGGGTTCCCAGCGCCAAAAAATTAGAAAAAGAAGGGGGGCCACACAGCTCCCCTTCTTAAAAAAAATGTAAAAAAATACCGGCATCGCGCGGGAGGCCACGCCCCCTCCTTGGAGCACTCTGCAAACGCGCCCACTGGCGCGTTTGCAGATGGGGAACGAATTCCCCTTGAATACTGGGGGTCCCTGGGGGCCAACTAGCCCACCAGGAACGTCCAGTATGCACCAGGGGGCTGCGTTGCACAGAGGTGTACAGAGGCCACGCCCCTTTTACACCTCTCTGCAACACAGCTCTGTGGCGCTTTTGGAGGTACCTGGTGGGCTAGTTGGACCCCAGGGACCCTCAGGATTCAAGGGGACTTAATTCCCCAACTTAAAACGCGCCACAGGGCGCGTTTGCACAGTGGTGAAGGGAGGGGCGGGGCTTCAGGTGACATGTGTGCAAACAGGCCCCGTGGCGCGTTTTAAGATGGGGAATTAAATCCCCTTCAATCCTGAAGGTCCCTGGGGGCCAACTAGCCCACCAGGTACGTCCAGAAAGCGCCACAGAGCTGCGTTGCAGAGAGGTGCAAAAAGGGGCGTGGCCTCTGAACACCTCTCTGCAACGCAGCTCCCTGGCACATACTGGAGGTACAGGGTGGGCTAGTTGGACCCAAGGGACCCTCATGATTCAAGGGGACTTAATCCCCCAACTTAAAACACGCCACGAGCGCGTTTGCACAGATGTCACCTCAGGCCCCGCCCCTCCCTTCAACATTGTGCAAATATTCCTCTAAAATCAGCTTCCGATTTACTCACCTGTTATCAGGAGAGACCTCAGTGCTGCATCTTTGAGCCCAGTACTGATCCTGAAAAGTAATTTTAACCGTACTTGCCAGTAACTTGAATTTCCTTCCATAGGATATCATTGCTTGCTTTTTGCTGAAAAAGTTTCTAAGTGTCGATTTTTGAAACTTACAAATATTCCTCTAAAATCAGCTGAACTACGAATTCCGATTTACTCACCTGTTATCAGGAGAGACCTCAGTGCTGCATCTTTGAGCCCAGTACTGATCCTGAAAAGTAATTCTAACCGTACTTACCAGTAACTTGAATTTCCTTCCATAGGCTAACATTGACAGGTTTCACTTGGAAATTCTTCTAAGTGTGGAGTTTTGGAACTTTATAATATTCCTCTAAATTCAGCTAAACTACGAATTCCGATTTACTCACCTGTTATCAGGAGAGACCTCAGTGCTGCATCTTTGAGCCCAGTACAGATCCTGAAAAGTAATTCTAACCGTACTTACCAGTAACTTGTATTTCCTTCCATAGGATATCATTGCCTGCTTTTTGCTGAAAAAGTTTCAAAGTGTCGATTTTTGAAACATACAAATATTCCTCTAAAATCATCAGAACTACGAATTCTGATTTACTCACCTGTTATCAGGAGAGACCTCAGTGCTGCATCTTTGAGCCCAGTACAGATCCTGAAAAGTAATTCTAACCGTACTTACCAGTAACTTGAATTTCCTTCCCTAGGCTAACATTGACTGGTTTCACTTGGAAATTCTTCTAAGTGTGGAGTTTTGGAACTTTATAATATTCCTCTAAAATCAGCCGAACTACGAATTCCGATTTACTCACCTGTTATCAGGAGAGAACCCAGTGCTGCATCTTTTAGCCCAGCACTCACCCTGAAAAGTAATTCTAACCGTACTTACCAGTAACTTATATTTCCTTCCATAGGAATCCATTGTCTGGTTTTCAGCAGAAAAGTTTCAAAGTGTCGATTTTCACAAACTACAAATATTCCTTAAAAATCGCCTGTATGACTTAAACGCATTCTTTCAACTATTTATAGTAGATGCACCAGTGCTGGATCCAGGATCCAACACTGAGTAAGAAAAAGTAACGATAACACTACTTACCTGCTAAGTAAATTTCCTCCCATAGGATAACATTGGTGATTCTATGTGAAAAAGTTTCTAAGTGTCAACTTTTAAAATACAATAATATTCCTTAAAAATCACTACTGTAACCAAAACGCTTTTACTCAACTTTTTACAGGAGATGTCCCAGGACTGAATCTAGGATCCAGTCCTGTGGTTAGAAAAGTAATCCATAAAGTAACTAATTGCATTTAACTTGAAATTCACATTGAGCTCAATGTTGCATTGTGTTTGAAATTGTGTTGCCCATTGCAACAACTGTAACTACTGTACTTAAAAGTCTATTGCCTATTTGCAAAGTATTTAAACTAAAGTAATTCATTCAGTGAAAGTATATTTTGTAATGTAATGTATAATGTAATTACAATGTAATTTAAAAAATAAAATATGTAAAAATAAATAGTTTAAAAAAATGTAGTAAATCAGTATCAAAAAAATAAATATAACAATTAATACATTTAAAAATTGACATTTACAAAACCTTTGAAATTCACTGAAAAAAACCATAGGTTTCAGACATGTTATAGTGAGGAATTAGCATTTAAAAAACCTTTGAAATTCACTGAAAAAACCATAGGTTTCAGACATGTTATAGTGAGGAATTAGCATTTAAAAAACCTTTGAAATTCACTGAAAAAACCATAGGTTTCAGGCACGTTATAGTTAGAAATTAGCATTTAAAAAACCTTACAAATTCACTGAAAAAAACATAGGTTTTAGGGACAGTTATAGTTAGTTGGACATTGCACTCGTACAAAACCCGTGAAATTCCCCCGTTATAGTTAGTTCAGCTAACTATAACTCGCGCCCCCGCAATGCACTGCTGACGACATCACATATTACATCACTCATGACATGGTCAGTGACATCACTGATGACATCACTGATGACATCTCAAATGACATCACTGGTGACATCACTGATGACATCATCCGCGTGATAATCTGATGCACCTCCTCACACCCTAATATAACCTTTGATACACTCACTCTAAATTACAGACTGCCATTCGCAAAACCATAGACACTCCAACACCAATAACTACATACCCACTCACTGATTCTTAGGTCTACACACACATCCACTCACTCACCCGTACAGTCACTCATACTTACGGTCACTCAGTACAGGACTATCATATGCACTCATACTCCTATATAGACCCTCAAACACCGCCACTCATCCATAGAGGTACTCACACACCTAGTCACTCATGCAAATAATTAAACACAGTGCCATTTACTCACCTATACAGTTATACACACACCAGCTCACTTACTCATACAAATACTAGCACATTCTTACGCTCTTATACAATCACTGATACAAGCACACACTCATCCATACAGTCACTCTCACAATCACACACTCTCACTTATAGCTATTTATATACTCCAACACACATATATACTGCCTTTCACATATGTAGTTACTCACACATGTACCACTGGGACATACATTCACTCACTAACACACTCTTACACACACTTACCCACCCATACAGTCTATCACAGATGCACTCTTGAAACCATCCACCCAGTGAATCACCCACTCACACATCTATGCACAGAGTCGCACACACCCCACCCACACAAACACTCAGGCACCCATACAGATACTCAGACAACCAATCAATAACTCATATAGACACTCATGTAGCTATTCACAAACCCATGCAGCCACTTACACAGCAATAGACAGACGGATACAGACATTCACCCAGTTTAGTCACTAACCCATGCATTCAGTAAGATACGTTTAAACACTCACTTATAGAGTTAGTCACGCACCTACTAAATCATCCATACAGACACTTATACACCCACTCATTCTTCAATACGCCTTTCCCTGTATATATTAAAAATATTTAAACTTTACAGAAACACACAGTCACTGGATGATGTCATCAGTGATGTCATTTGAGATGTCATCAGTGATGTCATCAGTGATGTCACTGACCATGTCATGAGTGATGTAATATGTGACGTCCTCAGCAGTGCATTGCGGGGCGCGAGTTATAGTTAGCTGAACTAACTATAACGGGGGAATTTCACGGGTTTTGTACGAGTGCAATGTCCAACTAACTATAACTGTCCCTAAAACCTATGGTTTTTTCAGTGAATATATATATATATATTACAACAAGTAACCTCTGAGCCCAGAGGTTGGTATGAAAAACCGCACTCTCTCGGAATCCGTATAACAAAATTGCTTTATTTCATGACAGCAAACATCGCTATGCCCAACGCGTTTCGGTTCACTCCTCGAACCTTGGTCACGGGTAGTTTTCACTAACCCGCAAAAAAGACATCTTTTATTTCCATTTCACACACATTTCCTGTTGTGTGTGGCTGCAAAGCATTATGGTATGCGTAGTTCAAAGAAATTGTACATTTTTTATATTTTTCAAAGCGTGAATGAAAAAAGTGCTTATAAGTGTTAACGTGTTATTTACAATTGGTGTGCACAAAATAATTGTGTGACAGAGTGTCTGATAGTGAAATTATTCTAAAACGTATTATTTTTAAAACGTATTTCAACATTTTGTATAAAAACAACTTTATAGTTGCAGAGAAGCCAAAAGCCAGGTTTCTTTTCACTATGGTTTAAACTTCATGTTTGGACTCATAGATCCCTCTATTGGGGTTTTTTTTTAAACTTTAACCACTAATCTTATTTACACTCCTAAATCCCTCTAGTGGGGTTTGTTATACTTCTTCAAACTTAAACCACTAATCCCTGTTCAGTCAGGAAATTATGTTTTGACACTATGTTTTTTCCTCTATGTTTTTTTCATCTCCATTTGCTTTTCTTTGTACATATTATATACAAGTGTGTATACTGATTTAGTGTCTTATCTAATCAGTAGCTCTAATTACAGTACAAAATGAACTTCATATAATATAACATAAAATTTCTTAAAGATGTACAAATAACTCTTCGTCCTGGTTCAGGCCCAACGGTGTCAAAGTCCTGAATGACACAATATGCTTTGACTCCTTTTGTCTCAGATGTTTTTCACGATTTCCTCCTCTTTCTGAGTACGGTATATGTTCTATTGCATAGAATCTCAAAGACTCCCAGTTACTGTCGTGCTCCTTTTCCATATGCTTTGCTATAGCATTTGAGCGATCCTTGTTCAGAGTTGCTCTAATATGTTCAAGGATGCGTTTTTAATCTCGCAAATTGTGCTCCCTATGTATTTTAAGTTGTATGGGCACTCAACTATATACACAACATATTTGGTTTTGCAAGTGATGTGCTGTCTGATTTTCCAATTTACACCCTTATTGATGGCCACTTCTTTTTGGGGATTGCAATCTTGCAGGCTTTGCAACTTTTACACGGCCAAAACCCTTCAATTTCAGTCCATGGTTTCTGTTGGCTCATTCTGAAATGACTATTCATTAATTTATCACCCAGATTCGGGGCTCTCCTGTAGGTGATATTAGAATAATCCCCTATTATCTCTGATATTGTCGGATCTAGTATCAGGATACCCCAGTGTTTTTTAAGGATCCTGGTCAGTTCACTTCTTTCCGTTGTATAAGTTGTTATCAATCTCATTTTAGAGGAGTCCTCCTTATTTGATTTCACTTGTTTTTTAAGAATCTCTCCTCGATTTTTCATTTTTACTCTTTCCAAACTTTGATCGACAATCTTATGAGGATCTTTTCTCTTTTTGAACCTTGTTTGCATCGCACTGCTATGATTTTCAAATTCCTTATTTGTGGAGCAATTTCTTCGCAGCCTTAGAAACTCTCCGTAAGGTATATTCCATTTTTGATTTAAAGGATGAAAACTATCAGCATGGAGAACTGCATTGGTGGCTGTTTTTTTCCGGAAAAGTGTAGTTTGTAAGGTGTCTCCTTCTGCATAAATTTCAATGTCCAGGAATGAGATTTTGCTTGAGCTGATCTCATATGTAAAATTCAATTTGGCCTCATTGTTGTTCAGGATTTGAAAGTATTTCGCAAAATCCTCCTCTGACCTGTCCCAAATGATAAAAAGGTAGTCGATAAACCTCCACCATGCAACTGTCTTTTGCACATATATATCATTTTCACATTTCCATGCTATTTTTTGTTCGTACCAGCCCATAACTAAATTAGCAAAATTTGGAGAAAAAGAAAAGCCCATGGCTGTACCCTTCATTTGTTTAAAGAATTTTTTGTTAAACAAAAAAATGTTATTTTGTAAACAAAGAGAAATCATATCCAACAGCATGTTATTATGTTGTTTGAATTGGATGTTCCTTTTGCCCAAAAAGAAACTGCATGCTTTTAATCCTATTTCATGCTCTATATTTGTATACAGTGATACAACGTCCATGGATATTAGTTTATATCCTGGATGCCATGGTATACCTTCCAATTTTTGAAGTAAATCTGTTGTATCTCGCAAATAGGAATTAAGATCTTTTACCATTGGGGCCAAAAAATGATCAATGTAATTTGACATTGGTTCCATCAATGAACCAATCGCAGATATTATGGGTCTACCCGGTGGCTTGTGTAGACGTTTATGAACTTTTGGTAAGAAGTAAATCGTTGCCACCACTGGATTTTCCACTGTCAGGTATTTCTTTTCATCTTCGTCAATTAAACCCCGATCTAGCCATTCACAAAGATATTTATTGATTATTTCTCCAATTTCTTTTGTTGGATTATTTCCCAGCTCTTTATAGCATGTTTCATCCTGTAATTGGCTGTTTGCCTCCCATACGTAGTCTTGTTTGTTTTGAATGACTACGTTGCCGCCTTTATCTGCCGGTTTTATTTCAATTGAGGTGTCCTGTTGCAAGTTTTTTAATGCATTTCTTTCCAATATTGACAAATTATCCTTTATTTGTCTTTGATTGAGACAGTATAGATCATGTATTACCGCCTCATGGAACACATCAATCTTATTTCCTGGAGGCAAAATCGGGTAGAAATACGATTTAGGTTTCTTTCCACTGATACCTGCACCCAGTGGTGGGAACAGTTCATCTAGACTTTCCATATTGTGGTCAGTTTCATCATCTCCCATTGTCATGAGGGCTTCCCAAGCTTGTTCATCTTCCACCAATAGTTCACTTTCCAAATTAATTGTGGGATTTTCCTGTGATGATGTATTCTTTTCCGCGTATAATTTGCCAATTTTATTTTCCGGATGTATTTATAAATGTCTATCCGTGTTTGTGCAATGTCCAAATGGGTGTTAGGGCAATAGTTTAGACCTTTCTTTAATAGTTGTTCTTCTGGATTTGTCAATTGTCTGTCTGAGAGATTGATGACATTTAGTTCTTGAGTATCCTTATTTTTTTCTTTTTCTTTTGGTTTTGTAATTTCTATTTCCGATTCGACCTCGTCCTGCCTCGTGTCTCCATTACTGGTTTTCCTCATTCTTTGTCCCCTTTGGCCTCTCCTTGTTTTCCTGAACCTCCTCTGCCCCGTCCTCTTCCTCTTCCTTGGCCCACTGGTTTGATCTTTTCCCAGTTCTGTTGTTGTAGGGCCAGGCGCATCTCTGTTAAAAAGGAATTTTCTTACTACTTGTAGAGGGTGGCGCTGCACTGGCACTTTCGTTTTCACTTGCATCAGTGCTTGTCAGGGACTCATGACTTGAAAACTGCCCACTCGTTGTTTCCAGTTGTTCTCTACTTCTTTGGTGTTCGAACTTCCTAGCAAAGGTAAAGATGCGCCCTTCTTCAAAGTCTATCTTATCTCTCTGGAATTTGAATTGTTTACGTTGTTTTACTCTTTCCTCATGTTTTTCCAGATTCTTTGTCATTTCATCTTTCAATTTTTGATGTTCCTCAGATAGAGTTAATTTTTCGATGGATTCCTCTACCTCTTTTAATTCCTTTTGGATATCAGTCAGAGCTTTTTCTATGTGTTTGATTAAGATCGCCAATAATCCCATTGAGGATCCCAATAAATGTTCACCCTATTCTTGGAGTAGTTCTCCACTCGTATCCTGGTGACTTGGCATGAGTGTCAGGCGTAAACCACGGGGAATTCTTTTGGCTTCAACATATTTTTTAGGGTTATCAACTCCCACCACTTGTTGATTTCCTTTCTTGATAGTCTTTCCCAGTATCTTAGAGTTTCTTTGTTGTCATTAGGAGCTATAGAATTGGGCTTGCCCCTTGGATTTGATGCACTTGGATTTGTGTCAAACACTTGCGCCACATCTGCATTTCGTTTGGCTTCTCTTCTTTCCATAGTTCAGTTCGCTGTTTAATATGTGATTTGCACTTAATTTTCCGTTGTGTGTGATTATTCCCCCTCTTTGTATCACACTTTTACAGATTCCGAGTCCTCCTTTTTTATTAAACTGGTGTATTCAAAAGCAGGTTTTGTTTCTCTGCGCTTGTTTTTCAAAATATATTGTTTTTTATTTATGTTAGAGTCTTGCGTGTTCACTCCTTTCTCCTCAATTATCACCAGTGTTTGTTAAATCTCACATTACAGTTGCGCGTTTAGTCAATGACATTCGGTTATTTTAAGTCATGCGAGATTGAAAATGAGGTCTCCATTACCCGCTCTGAGTTGCAAACAGTTCGAGAGCACTTTACTAGATACAATGTTGCCACGTTCTTCTTACCTCTCGCTTGAAGGCTTTTCACCGATCCTGCGTCCCTCTGGTTACAGGATCTGGTTCCCCCTCCGTGCGGCGGTATCTCGTGGTTTTCTTTGTCCTTTGTCTCGTTGCAGCTCGAAATGCGGTGGCAGCTGGCGTTCAAAGAAACATCATTCCACAACGCCCTCGATTAGGATGCCAGCGCTCCTTCCTTGAAGCGGTGCAGTTTTTCTCCGACAGGGCAGCCGTAAGTATTACAACAAGTAACCTCTGAGCCCAGAGGTTGGTATGAAAAACCGCACTCTCTCGGAATCCGTATAACAAAATTGCTTTATTTCATGACAGCAAACATCGCTATGCCCAACGCGTTTCGGTTCGCTCCTCGAACCTTGGTCACGGGTAGTTTTCACTAACCGGCAAAACAGACATCTTTTATTTCCATTTCACACACATTTCCTGTTGTGTGTGGCTGCAAAGCATTATGGTATGCGTAGTTCAAAGAAATTTTACATTTTTTATATTTTTCAAAGCGTGAATGAAAAAAGTGCTTATAAGTGTTAACGTGTTATTTACAATTGGTGTGCACAAAATAATTGTGTGACAGAGTGCCTAATAGTGAAATTATTCTAAAACGTAATATTTTTAAAACGTATTTCAACATTTTGTATAAAAACAACTTTATAGTTTCAGAGAAGCCAAAAGACAAGTTTCTTTTCACTATGGTTTAAACTTCATGTTTGGACTCATAGATCCCTCTAGTGGGTTTTTTTTTTAAACTTTAACCACTAATCTTATTTACACTCCTAAATCCCTCTAGTGGGGTTTGTTATACTTCTTCAAACTTAAACCACTAATCCAAAGGACAAGCTTAATTTGCATTTGAAGTGATGTGCTGCACAGGATCCGAAAGGTTTCGCCCCACAGCCTCTCCAGTAGGATAGAGATGGTGCCCCTCCCAGGACAGGACTGCCCTGAAAACAGATTCTCGACAAGGTGCCCAAAAGCATTTTGAAGGGTGCACTCAACATCGCTTGCGCCCTCCGGCCTGATTATGCAGCTTGTCTCGCGCTCCTGCCATTAATCTTTTCGCCGACACGTTTCGAGGCTACACGCCTCTTCTTCTCGGGCTGCTGAAGAAACGGCATCACAGGCTCACACAGACATGATTATACATCCCACAATGCACTGATATGACATTGCACTGAGCACAGCTGAAATGAAGCTATAAATAGAAATAAAAGATGCCGGAAATCATGTCTGTGTGAGCCTGTGATGCCGTTTCTTCAGCAGATTAAGAAAATCCTCAGGCCCCGGGGGATGGGGTCCCCGGGGCCAAAAGTGGCCGAGGGAAGGGGTGCCACGCAGCCCCCTCCCATACAAAAAACAAAAAGACCAGCATTGTGCCGGAGGCCCCGCCCCCTCCCTGCAGCAGTCTGCAAACGCGCCCCCTGGCGCGTTGTAAGAAGGGGAAGTAATTCCCCTTGAATACTGGGGGTCCCTGGGGGCCAACTAGCCCACCCTGTACCTCCAGTATGCGCCAGGGAGCTGCGTTGCAGAGAGGTGTACAGAGGCCATGCCCCTTTTTACACCTCTCTGCAACGCAGCTCTGTGGCGCTTTTTGGATGTACATGGTGGGCTAGTTGGACTCCAGGGACCCTCAGGATTCAAGGGGACTTAATTCCCCAACTTAAAACGCGCCACAGGGCGCGTTTGCACAGTGGTGAAGGGAGGGGGCGGGGCTTCAGGTGACATGTGTGCAAACAGGCCCCGTGGCGCGTTTTAAGATGGGGCATTAAATCCCCTTCAATCCTGAGGGTCCCTGGGGGCCAACTAGCCCACCAGGTACGTCCAGAAAGCGCCACAGAGCTGCGTTGCAGAGAGGTGCAAAAAGGGGCGTGGCCTCTGAACACCTCTCTGCAACGCAGCTCCCTGGCGCATACTGGAGGTACAGGGTGGGCTAGTTGGACCCCAGGGACCCTCATGATTCAAGGGGACTTAATCCCCCAACTTAAAACGCGCCACAGGGCGCGTTTGCACAGATGTCACCTCAGGCCCCGTCCCCTCCCTTCAACACTGTGCAAATATTCCTCTAAAATCAACTTCCGATTTACTCACCTGTTATCAGGAGAGACCTCAGTGCTGCATCTTTGAGCCCAGTACTGATCCTGAAAAGTAATTTTAACCGTACTTGCCAGTAACTTGAATTTCCTTCCATAGGATATCATTGCTTGCTTTTTGCTGAAAAAGTTTCTAAGTGTCGATTTTTAAACTTACAAATATTCCTCTAAAATCAGCTGAACTACGAATTCCGATTTACTCACCTGTTATCAGGAGAGACCTCAGTGCTGCATCTTTGAGCCCAGTACTGATCCTGAAAAGTAATTCTAACCGTACTTACCAGTAACTTGAATTTCCTTCCATAGGCTAACATTGACTGGTTTCACTTGGAAATTCTTCTAAGTGTGGAGTTTTGGAACTTTATAATATTTCTCTAAAATCAGCTGAACTACGAATTCCGATTTACTCACCTGTTATCAGGAGAGACCTCAGTGCTGCATCTTTGAGCCCAGTACTGATCCTGAAAAGTAATTCTAACCGTACTTACCAGTAACTTGTATTTCCTTCCATAGGATATCATTGCCTGCTTTTTGCTGAAAAAGTTTCAAAGTGTCGATTTTTGAAACATACAAATATTCCTCTAAAATGATCAGAACTACGAATTCTGATTTACTCACCTGTTATCAGGAGAGACCTCAGTGCTGCATCTTTGAGCCCAGTACAGATCCTGAAAAGTAATTCTAACCGTACTTACCAGTAACTTGAATTTCCTTCCCTAGGCTAACATTGACTGGTTTCACTTGGAAATTCTTCTAAGTGTGGAGTTTTGGAACTTTATAATATTCCTCTAAAATCAGCCGAACTACGAATTCCGATTTACTCACCTGTTATCAGGAGAGAACCCAGTGCTGCATCTTTTAGCCCAGCACTCACCCTGAAAAGTAATTCTAACCGTACTTACCAGTAACTTATATTTCCTTCCATAGGAATCCATTGTCTGGTTTTCAGCAGAAAAGTTTCAAAGTGTCGATTTTCACAAACTACAAATATTCCTTAAAAATCGCCTGTTTGACTTAAACGCATTCTTTCAACTGTTTACAGTAGATGCACCAGTGCTGGATCCAGGATCCAACACTGAGTAAGAAAAAGTAACGATAACACTACTTACCTGCTAAGTAAATTTCCTCCCATAGGATAACATTGGTGATTCTATGTGAAAAAGTTTCTGTCAACTTTTAAAATACAATAATATTCCTTAAAAATCACTACTGTAACCAAAACGCTTTTACTCAACTGTTTACAGGAGATGTCCCAGGACTGAATCTAGCATCCAGTCCTGTGGTTAGAAAAGTAATCCATAAAGTAACTAATTGCATTTAACTTGAAATTCACATTGAGCTCAATGTTGCATTGTGTTTGAAATTGTGTTGCCCATTGCAACAACTGTAACTACTGTACTTAAAAGTCTATTGCCTATTTGCAAAGTATTTAAACTAAAGTAATTCATTCAGTGAAAGTATATTTTGTAATGTAATGTATAATGTAATTACAATGTAATTTAAAAAATAAAATATGTAAAAATAAATAGTTTAAAAAAATGTAGTAAATCAGTATCAAAAAAATAAATATAACAATTAATACATTTAAAAATTGACATTTACAAAACCTTTGAAATTCACTGAAAAAAACCATAGGTTTCAGACATGTTATAGTGAGGAATTAGCATTTAAAAAACCTTTGAAATTCACTGAAAAAACCATAGGTTTCAGACATGTTATAGTGAGGAATTAGCATTTAAAAAACCTTTGAAATTCACTGAAAAAACCATAGGTTTCAGGCACGTTATAGTTAGAAATTAGCATTTAAAAAACCTTACAAATTCACTGAAAAAAACATAGGTTTTAGGGACAGTTATAGTTAGTTGGACATTGCACTTGTACAAAACCCGTGAAATTCCCCCGTTATAGTTAGTTCAGCTAACTATAACTCGCGCCCCCGCAATGCACTGCTGATGACGTCACATATTACATCACTCATGACATGGTCAGTGACATCACTGATGACATCACTGATGACATCTCAAATGACATCACTGGTGACATCACTGATGACATCATCCACGTGATAATCTGATGCACCTCCTCACACCCTAATATAACCTTTGATAGACTCACTCTAAATTACAGACTGCCATTCGCAAAACCATAGACACTCCAACACCAATAACTACATACCCACTCACTGATTCTTAGGTCTACACACACATCCACTCACTCACCCGTACAGTCACTCATACTTACGGTCACTCAGTACAGGACTATCATATGCACTCATACTCCTATATAGACCCTCAAACACCGCCACTCATCCATAGAGGTACTCACACACCTAGTCACTCATGCAAATAATTAAACACAGTGCCATTTACTCACCTATACAGTTATACACACACCAGCTCACTTACTCATACAAATACTAGCACATTCTTACGCTCTTATACAATCACTGATACAAGCACACACTCATCCATACAGTCACTCTCACAATCACACACTCTCACTTATAGCTATTTATATACTCCAACACACATATATACTGCCTTTCACATATGTAGTTACTCACACATGTACCACTGGGACATACATTCACTCACTAACATACTCTTACACACACTTACCCACCCATACAGTCTATCACAGATGCACTCTTGAAACCATCCACCCAGTGAATCACCCACTCACACATCTATGCACAGAGTCGCACACACCCCACCCACACAAACACTCAGGCACCCATACAGATACTCAGACAACCAATCAATAACTCATATAGACACTCATGTAGCTATTCACAAACCCATGCAGCCACTTACACAGCAATAGACAGACGGATACAGACATTCACCCAGTTTAGTCACTAACCCATGCATTCAGTAAGATACGTTTAATCACTCACTTATAGAGTTAGTCACGCACCTACTAAATCATCCATACAGACACTTATACACCCACTCATTCTTCAATACGCCTTTCCCTATATATATTAAAAATATTTAAACTTTACAGAAACACACAGTCACTGGATGATGTCATCAGTGATGTCATTTGAGATGTCATCAGTGATGTCATCAGTGATGTCACTGACCATGTCATATAGTGATGTAATATGTGACGTCCTCAGCAGTGCATTGCGGGGGCGCGAGTTATAGTTAGCTGAACTAACTATAACGGGGGAATTTCACGGGTTTTGTACGAGTGCAATGTCCAACTAACTATAACTGTCCCTAAAACCTATGGTTTTTTCAGTGAATATATATATATATATTACAACAAGTAACCTCTGAGCCCAGAGGTTGGTATGAAAAACCGCACTCTCTCGGAATCCGTATAACAAAATTGCTTTATTTCATGACAGCAAACATCGCTATGCCCAACGCGTTTCGGTTCACTCCTCGAACCTTGGTCACGGGTAGTTTTCACTAACCCGCAAAAAAGACATCTTTTATTTCCATTTCACACACATTTCCTGTTGTGTGTGGCTGCAAAGCATTATGGTATGCGTAGTTCAAAGAAATTGTACATTTTTTATATTTTTCAAAGCGTGAATGAAAAAAGTGCTTATAAGTGTTAACGTGTTATTTACAATTGGTGTGCACAAAATAATTGTGTGACAGAGTGTCTGATAGTGAAATTATTCTAAAACGTATTATTTTTAAAACGTATTTCAACATTTTGTATAAAAACAACTTTATAGTTGCAGAGAAGCCAAAAGACAAGTTTCTTTTCACTATGGTTTAAACTTCATGTTTGGACTCATAGATCCCTCTATTGGTTTTTTTTTTTAAACTTTAACCACTAATCTTATTTACACTCCTAAATCCCTCTAGTGGGGTTTGTTATACTTCTTCAAACTTAAACCACTAATCCCTGTTCAGTCAGGAAATTATGTTTTGACACTATGTTTTTTCCTCTATGTTTTTTTCATCTCCATTTGCTTTTCTTTGTACATATTATATACAAGTGTGTATACTGATTTAGTGTCTTATCTAATCAGTAGCTCTAATTACAGTACAAAATGAACTTCATATAATATAACATAAAATTTCTTAAAGATGTACAAATAACTCTTCGTCCTGTTTCAGGCCCAACGGTGTCAAAGTCCTGAATGACACAATATGCTTTGACTCCTTTTGTCTCAGATGTTTTTCACGATTTCCTCCTCTTTCTGAGTACGGTATATGTTCTATTGCATAGAATCTCAAAGACTCCCAGTTACTGTCGTGCTCCTTTTCCATATGCTTTGCTATAGCATTTGAGCGATCCTTGTTCAGAGTTGCTCTAATATGTTCAAGGATGCGTTTTTAATCTCGCAAATTGTGCTCCCTATGTATTTTAAGTTGTATGGGCACTCAACTATATACACAACATATTTGGTTTTGCAAGTGATGTGCTGTCTGATTTTCCAATTTACACCCTTATTGATGGCCACTTCTTTTTTGGGGATTGCAATCTTGCAGTCTTTGCAACTTTTACACGGCCAAAACCCTTCAATTTCAGTCCATGGTTTCTGTTGGCTCATTCTGAAATGACTATTCATTAATTTATCACCCATATTCGGGGCTCTCCTGTAGGTGATATTAGAATAATCCCCTATTATCTCTGATATTGTCGGATCTAGTATCAGGATACCCCAGTGTTTTTTAAGGATCCTGGTCAGTTCACTTCTTTCCGTTGTATAAGTTGTTATCAATCTCATTTTAGAGGAGTCCTCCTTATTTGATTTCACTTGTTTTTTAAGAATCTCTCCTCGATTTTTCATTTTTACTCTTTCCAAACTTTGATCGACAATCTTATGAGGATATTTTCTCTTTTTGAACCTTGTTTGCATCGCACTGCTATGATTTTCAAATTCCTTATTTGTGGAGCAATTTCTTCGCAGCCTTAGAAACTCTCCGTAAGGTATATTCCATTTTTGATTTAAAGGATGAAAACTATCAGCATGGAGAACTGCATTGGTGGCTGTTTTTTTCCGGAAAAGTGTAGTTTGTAAGGTGTCTCCTTCTGCATAAATTTCAATGTCCAGGAATGAGATTTTGCTTGAGCTGATCTCATATGTAAAATTCAATTTGGCCTCATTGTTGTTCAGGATTTGAAAGTATTTCGCAAAATCCTCCTCTGACCTGTCCCAAATGATAAAAAGGTAGTCGATAAACCTCCACCATGCAACTGTCTTTTGCACATATATATCATTTTCACATTTCCATGCTATTTTTTGTTCAGTACCAGCCCATAACTAAATTAGCAAAATTTGGAGAAAAAGAAAAGCCCATGGCTGTACCCTTCATTTGTTTAAAGAATTTTTTGTTAAACAAAAAAATGTTATTTTGTAAACAAAGAGAAATCATATCCAACAGCATGTTATTATGTTGTTTGAATTGGATGTTCCTTTTGCCCAAAAAGAAACTGCATGCTTTTAATCCTATTTCATGCTCTATATTTGTATACAGTGATACAACGTCCATGGATATTAGTTTATATCCTGGATGCCATGGTATACCTTCCAATTTTTGAAGTAAATCTGTTGTATCTCGCAAATAGGAATTAAGATCTTTTACCATTGGGGCCAAAAAATGATCAATGTAATTTGACATTGGTTCCATCAATGAACCAATCGCAGATATTATGGGTCTACCCGGTGGTTTGTGTAGACGTTTATGAACTTTTGGTAAGAAGTAAATCGTTGCCACCACTGGATTTTCCACTGTCAGGTATTTCTTTTCATCTTCGTCAATTAAACCCCGATCTAGCCATTCACAAAGATATTTATTGATTATTTCTCCAATTTCTTTTGTTGGATTGTTTCCCAGCTCTTTATAGCATGTTTCATCCTGTAATTGGCTGTTTGCCTCCCATACGTAGTCTTGTTTGTTTTGAATGACTACGTTGCCGCCTTTATCTGCCGGTTTTATTTCAATTGAGGTGTCCTGTTGCAAGTTTTTTAATGCATTTCTTTCCAATATTGACAAATTATCCTTTATTTGTCTTTGATTGAGACAGTATAGATCATGTATTACCGCCTCATGGAACACATCAATCTTATTTCCTGGAGGCAAAATCGGGTAGAAATACGATTTAGGTTTCTTTCCACTGATACCTGCACCCAGTGGTGGGAACAGTTCATCTAGACTTTCCATATTGTGGTCAGTTTCATCATCTCCCATTGTCATGAGGGCTTCCCAAGCTTGTTCATCTTCCACCAATAGTTCACTTTCCAAATTAATTGTGGGATTTTCCTGTGATGATGTATTCTTTTCCGCGTATAATTTGCCAATTTTATTTTCCGGATGTATTTATAAATGTCTATCCGTGTTTGTGCAATGTCCAAATGGGTGTTAGGGCAATAGTTTAGACCTTTCTTTAATAGTTGTTCTTCTGGATTTGTCAATTGTCTGTCTGAGAGATTGATGACATTTAGTTCTTGAGTATCCTTATTTTTTTCTTTTTCTTTTGGTTTTGTAATTTCTATTTCCGATTCGACCTCGTCCTGCCTCGTGTCTCCATTACTGGTTTTCCTCCTTCTTTGTCCCCTTTGGCCTCTCCTTGTTTTCCTGAACCTCCTCTGCCCCGTCCTCTTCCTCTTCCTTGGCCCACTGGTTTGATCTTTTCCCAGTTCTGTAGTTGTAGGGCCAGGCGCATCTCTGTTAAAAAGGAATTTTCTTACTACTTGTAGAGGGTGGCGCTGCACTGGCACTTTCGTTTTCACTTGCATCAGTGCTTGTCAGGGACTCATGACTTGAAAACTGCCCACTCGTTGTTTCCAGTTGTTCTCTACTTCTTTGCTGTTCGAACTTCCTAGCAAAGGTAAAGATGCGCCCTTCTTCAAAGTCTATCTTATCTCTCTGGAATTTGAATTGTTTACGTTGTTTTACTCTTTCCTCATGTTTTTCCAGATTCTTTGTCATTTCATCTTTCAATTTTTGATGTTCCTCAGAGAGAGTTAATTTTTCGATGGATTCCTCTACCTCTTTTAATTCCTTTTGGATATCAGTCAGAGCTTTTTCTATGTGTTTGATTAAGATCGCCAATAATCCCATTGAGGATCCCAATAAATGTTCACCCTATTCTTGGAGTAGTTCTCCACTCGTATCCTGGTGACTTGGCATGAGTGTCAGGCGTAAACCACGGGGAATTCTTTTGGCTTCAACATATTTTTTTAGGGTTATCAACTCCCACCACTTGTTGATTTCCTTTCTTGATAGTCTTTCCCAGTATCTTAGAGTTTCTTTGTTGTCATTAGGAGCTATAGAATTGGGCTTGCCCCTTGGATTTGATGCACTTGGATTTGTGTCAAACACTTGCGCCACATCTGCATTTCGTTTGGCTTCTCTTCTTTCCATAGTTCAGTTCGCTGTTTAATATGTGATTTGCACTTAATTTTTCGTTGTGTGTGATTATTCCCCCTCTTTGTATCACACTTTTACAGATTCCGAGTCCTCCTTTTTTATTAAACTGGTGTATTCAAAAGCAGGTTTTGTTTCTCTGCGCTTGTTTTTCAAAATATATTGTTTTTTATTTATGTTAGAGTCTTGCGTGTTCACTCCTTTCTCCTCAATTATCACCAGTGTTTGTTAAATCTCACATTACAGTTGCGCGTTTAGTCAATGACATTCGGTTATTTTAAGTCATGCGAGATTGAAAATGAGGTCTCCATTACCCGCTCTGAGTTGCAAACAGTTCGAGAGCACTTTACTAGATACAATGTTGCCACGTTCTTCTTACCTCTCGCTTGAAGGCTTTTCACCGATCCTGCGTCCCTCTGGTTACAGGATCTGGTTCCCCCTCCGTGCGGCGGTATCTCGTGGTTTTCTTTGTCCTTTGTCTCGTTGCAGCTCGAAATGCGGTGGCAGCTGGCGTTCAAAGAAACATCATTCCACAACGCCCTCGATTAGGATGCCAGCGCTCCTTCCTTGAAGCGGTGCAGTTTTTCTCCGACAGGGCAGCCGTAAGTATTACAACAAGTAACCTCTGAGCCCAGAGGTTGGTATGAAAAACCGCACTCTCTCGGAATCCGTATAACAAAATTGCTTTATTTCATGACAGCAAACATCGCTATGCCCAACGCGTTTCGGTTCGCTCCTCGAACCTTGGTCACGGGTAGTTTTCACTAACCGGCAAAACAGACATCTTTTATTTCCATTTCACACACATTTCCTGTTGTGTGTGGCTGCAAAGCATTATGGTATGCGTAGTTCAAAGAAATTTTACATATTTTATATTTTTCAAAGCGTGAATGAAAAAAGTGCTTATAAGTGTTAACGTGTTATTTACAATTGGTGTGCACAAAATAATTGTGTGACAGAGTGCCTAATAGTGAAATTATTCTAAAACGTAATATTTTTAAAACGTATTTCAACATTTTGTATAAAAACAACTTTATAGTTTCAGAGAAGCCAAAAGACAAGTTTCTTTTCACTATGGTTTAAACTTCATGTTTGGACTCATAGATCCCGCTAGTGGGTTTTTTTTTTAAACTTTAACCACTAATCTTATTTACACTCCTAAATCCCTCTAGTGGGGTTTGTTATACTTCTTCAAACTTAAACCACTAATCCAAAGGACAAGCTTAATTTGCATTTGAAGTGATGTGCTGCACAGGATCCGAAAGGTTTCGCCCCACAGCCTCTCCAGTAGGATAGAGATGGTGCCCCTCCCAGGACAGGACTGCCCTGAAAACAGATTCTCGACAAGGTGCCCAAAAGCATTTTGAAGGGTGCACTCAACATCGCTTGCGCCCTCCGGCCTGATTATGCAGCTTGTCTCGCGCTCCTGCCATTAATCTTTTCGCCGACACGTTTCGAGGCTACACGCCTCTTCTTCTCGGGCTGCTGAAGAAACGGCATCACAGGCTCACACAGACATGATTATACATCCCACAATGCACTGATATGACATTGCACTGAGCACAGCTGAAATGAAGCTATAAATAGAAATAAAAGATGCCGGAAATCATGTCTGTGTGAGCCTGTGATGCCGTTTCTTCAGCAGATTAAGAAAATCCTCAGGCCCCGGGGGATGGGGTCCCCGGGGCCAAAAGTGGCCGAGGGAAGGGGTGCCACGCAGCCCCCTCCCATACAAAAAACAAAAAGACCAGCATTGTGCCGGAGGCCCCGCCCCTCCCTGCAGCAGTCTGCAAACGCGCCCCTGGCGCGTTGTAAGAAGGGAAGTAATTCCCCTTGAATACTGGGGGTCCCTGGGGGCCAACTAGCCCACCCTGTACCTCCAGTATGCGCCAGGGAGCTGCGTTGCAGAGAGGTGTACAGAGGCCATGCCCCTTTTACACCTCTCTGCAACGCAGCTCTGTGGCGCTTTTTGGATGTACATGGTGGGCTAGTTGGACTCCAGGGACCCTCAGGATTCAAGGGGACTTAATTCCCCAACTTAAAACGCGCCACAGGGCGCGTTTGCACAGTGGTGAAGGGAGGGGCGGGGCTTCAGGTGACATGTGTGCAAACAGGCCCCGTGGCGCGTTTTAAGATGGGGCATTAAATCCCCTTCAATCCTGAGGGTCCCTGGGGGCCAACTAGCCCACCAGGTACGTCCAGAAAGCGCCACAGAGCTGCGTTGCAGAGAGGTGCAAAAAGGGGCGTGGCCTCTGAACACCTCTCTGCAACGCAGCTCCCTGGCGCATACTGGAGGTACAGGGTGGGCTAGTTGGACCCAAGGGACCCTCATGATTCAAGGGGACTTAATCCCCCAACTTAAAACGCGCCACAGGGCGCGTTTGCACAGATGTCACCTCAGGCCCCGTCCCCTCCCTTCAACATTGTGCAAATATTCCTCTAAAATCAACTTCCGATTTACTCACCTGTTATCAGGAGAGACCTCAGTGCTGCATCTTTGAGCCCAGTACTGATCCTGAAAAGTAATTTTAACCGTACTTGCCAGTAACTTGAATTTCCTTCCATAGGATATCATTGCTTGCTTTTTGCTGAAAAAGTTTCTAAGTGTCGATTTTTTAAACTTACAAATATTCCTCTAAAATCAGCTGAACTACGAATTCCGATTTACTCACCTGTTATCAGGAGAGACCTCAGTGCTGCATCTTTGAGCCCAGTACTGATCCTGAAAAGTAATTCTAACCGTACTTACCAGTAACTTGAATTTCCTTCCATAGGCTAACATTGACAGGTTTCACTTGGAAATTCTTCTAAGTGTGGAGTTTTGGAACTTTATAATATTCCTCTAAAATCAGCTGAACTACGAATTCCGATTTACTCACCTGTTATCAGGAGAGACCTCAGTGCTGCATCTTTGAGCCCAGTACAGATCCTGAAAAGTAATTCTAACCGTACTTACCAGTAACTTGTATTTCCTTCCATAGGATATCATTGCCTGCTTTTTGCTGAAAAAGTTTCAAAGTGTCGATTTTTGAAACATACAAATATTCCTCTAAAATGATCAGAACTACGAATTCTGATTTACTCACCTGTTATCAGGAGAGACCTCAGTGCTGCATCTTTGAGCCCAGTACAGATCCTGAAAAGTAATTCTAACCGTACTTACCAGTAACTTGAATTTCCTTCCCTAGGCTAACATTGACTGGTTTCACTTGGAAATTCTTCTAAGTGTGGAGTTTTGGAACTTTATAATATTCCTCTAAAATCAGCCGAACTACGAATTCCGATTTACTCACCTGTTATCAGGAGAGAACCCAGTGCTGCATCTTTTAGCCCAGCACTCACCCTGAAAAGTAATTCTAACCGTACTTACCAGTAACTTATATTTCCTTCCATAGGAATCCATTGTCTGGTTTTCAGCAGAAAAGTTTCAAAGTGTCGATTTTCACAAACTACAAATATTCCTTAAAAATCGCCTGTTTGACTTAAACGCATTCTTTCAACTGTTTACAGTAGATGCACCAGTGCTGGATCCAGGATCCAACACTGAGTAAGAAAAAGTAACGATAACACTACTTACCTGCTAAGTAAATTTCCTCCCATAGGATAACATTGGTGATTCTATGTGAAAAAGTTTCTGTCAACTTTTAAAATACAATAATATTCCTTAAAAATCACTACTGTAACCAAAACGCTTTTACTCAACTGTTTACAGGAGATGTCCCAGGACTGAATCTAGGATCCAGTCCTGTGGTTAGAAAAGTAATCCATAAAGTAACTAATTGCATTTAACTTGAAATTCACATTGAGCTCAATGTTGCATTGTGTTTGAAATTGTGTTGCCCATTGCAACAACTGTAACTACTGTACTTAAAAGTCTATTGCCTATTTGCAAAGTATTTAAACTAAAGTAATTCATTCAGTGAAAGTATATTTTGTAATGTAATGTATAATGTAATTACAATGTAATTTAAAAAATAAAATATGTAAAAATAAATAGTTTAAAAAAATGTAGTAAATCAGTATCAAAAAAATAAATATAACAATTAATACATTTAAAAATTGACATTTACAAAACCTTTGAAATTCACTGAAAAAAACCATAGGTTTCAGACATGTTATAGTGAGGAATTAGCATTTAAAAAACCTTTGAAATTCACTGAAAAAACCATAGGTTTCAGACATGTTATAGTGAGGAATTAGCATTTAAAAAACCTTTGAAATTCACTGAAAAAACCATAGGTTTCAGGCACGTTATAGTTAGAAATTAGCATTTAAAAAACCTTACAAATTCACTGAAAAAAACATAGGTTTTAGGGACAGTTATAGTTAGTTGGACATTGCACTTGTACAAAACCCGTGAAATTCCCCGTTATAGTTAGTTCAGCTAACTATAACTCGCGCCCACAATGCACTGCTGATGACGTCACATATTACATCACTCATGACATGGTCAGTGACATCACTGATGACATCACTGATGACATCTCAAATGACATCACTGGTGACATCACTGATGACATCATCCACGTGATAATCTGATGCACCTCCTCACACCCTAATATAACCTTTGATAGACTCACTCTAAATTACAGACTGCCATTCGCAAAACCATAGACACTCCAACACCAATAACTACATACCCACTCACTGATTCTTAGGTCTACACACACATCCACTCACTCACCCGTACAGTCACTCATACTTACGGTCACTCAGTACAGGACTATCATATGCACTCATACTCCTATATAGACCCTCAAACACCGCCACTCATCCATAGAGGTACTCACACACCTAGTCACTCATGCAAATAATTAAACACAGTGCCATTTACTCACCTATACAGTTATACACACACCAGCTCACTTACTCATACAAATACTAGCACATTCTTACGCTCTTATACAATCACTGATACAAGCACACACTCATCCATACAGTCACTCTCACAATCACACACTCTCACTTATAGCTATTTATATACTCCAACACACATATATACTGCCTTTCACATATGTAGTTACTCACACATGTACCACTGGGACATACATTCACTCACTAACATACTCTTACACACACTTACCCACCCATACAGTCTATCACAGATGCACTCTTGAAACCATCCACCCAGTGAATCACCCACTCACACATCTATGCACAGAGTCGCACACACCCCACCCACACAAACACTCAGGCACCCATGCAGATACTCAGACAACCAATCAATAACTCATATAGACACTCATGTAGCTATTCACAAACCCATGCAGCCACTTACACAGCAATAGACAGACGGATACAGACATTCACCCAGTTTAGTCACTAACCCATGCATTCAGTAAGATACGTTTAATCACTCACTTATAGAGTTAGTCACGCACCTACTAAATCATCCATACAGACACTTATACACCCACTCATTCTTCAATACGCCTTTCCCTATATATATTAAAAATATTTAAACTTTACAGAAACACACAGTCACTGGATGATGTCATCAGTGATGTCATTTGAGATGTCATCAGTGATGTCATCAGTGATGTCACTGACCATGTCATGAGTGATGTAATATGTGACGTCCTCAGCAGTGCATTGCGGGGCGCGAGTTATAGTTAGCTGAACTAACTATAACGGGGGAATTTCACGGGTTTTGTACGAGTGCAATGTCCAACTAACTATAACTGTCCCTAAAACCTATGGTTTTTTCAGTGAATATATATATATATATTACAACAAGTAACCTCTGAGCCCAGAGGTTGGTATGAAAAACCGCACTCTCTCGGAATCCGTATAACAAAATTGCTTTATTTCATGACAGCAAACATCGCTATGCCCAACGCGTTTCGGTTCACTCCTCGAACCTTGGTCACGGGTAGTTTTTACTAACCCGCAAAAAAGACATCTTTTATTTCCATTTCACACACATTTCCTGTTGTGTGTGGCTGCAAAGCATTATGGTATGCGTAGTTCAAAGAAATTGTACATTTTTTATATTTTTCAAAGCGTGAATGAAAAAAGTGCTTATAAGTGTTAACGTGTTATTTACAATTGGTGTGCACAAAATAATTGTGTGACAGAGTGTCTGATAGTGAAATTATTCTAAAACGTATTATTTTTAAAACGTATTTCAACATTTTGTATAAAAACAACTTTATAGTTGCAGAGAAGCCAAAAGACAAGTTTCTTTTCACTATGGTTTAAACTTCATGTTTGGACTCATAGATCCCTCTAGTGGGGTTTTTTTTTAAACTTTAACCACTAATCTTATTTACACTCCTAAATCCCTCTAGTGGGGTTTGTTATACTTCTTCAAACTTAAACCACTAATCCCTGTTCAGTCAGGAAATTATGTTTTGACACTATGTTTTTTCCTCTATGTTTTTTTCATCTCCATTTGCTTTTCTTTGTACATATTATATACAAGTGTGTATACTGATTTAGTGTCTTATCTAATCAGTAGCTCTAATTACAGTACAAAATGAACTTCATATAATATAACATAAAATTTCTTAAAGATGTACAAATAACTCTTCGTCCTGTTTCAGGCCCAACGGTGTCAAAGTCCTGAATGACACAATATGCTTTGACTCCTTTTGTCTCAGATGTTTTTCACGATTTCCTCCTCTTTCTGAGTACGGTATATGTTCTATTGCATAGAATCTCAAAGACTCCCAGTTACTGTTGTGCTCCTTTTCCATATGCTTTGCTATAGCATTTGAGCGATCCTTGTTCAGAGTTGCTCTAATATGTTCAAGGATGCGTTTTTTAATCTCGTAAATTGTGCTCCCTATGTATTTTAAGTTGCATGGGCACTCAACTATATACACAACATATTTGGTTTTGCAAGTGATGTGCTGTCTGATTTTCCAATTTACACCCTTATTGATGGCCACTTCTTTTTTGGGGATTGCAATCTTGCAGGCTTTGCAACTTTTACACGGCCAAAACCCTTCAATTTCAGTCCATGGTTTCTGTTGGCTCATTCTGAAATGACTATTCATTAATTTATCACCCAGATTCGGGGCTCTCCTGTAGGTGATATTAGAATAATCCCCTATTATCTCTGATATTGTCGGATCTAGTTTCAGGATACCCCAGTGTTTTTTAAGGATCCTGGTCAGTTCACTTCTTTCCGTTGTATAAGTTGTTATCAATCTCATTTTAGAGGAGTCCTCCTTATTTGATTTCACTTGTTTTTTAAGAATCTCTCCTCGATTTTTCATTTTTACTCTTTCCAAACTTTGATCGACAATCTTATGAGGATATTTTCTCTTTTTGAACCTTGTTTGCATCGCACTGCTATGATTTTCAAATTCCTTATTTGTGGAGCAATTTCTTCGCAGCCTTAGAAACTCTCCGTAAGGTATATTCCATTTTTGATTTAAAGGATGAAAACTATCAGCATGGAGAACTGCATTGGTGGCTGTTTTTTTCCGGAAAAGTGTAGTTTGTAAGGTGTCTCCTTCTGCATAAATTTCAATGTCCAGGAATGAGATTTTGCTTGAGCTGATCTCATGTGTAAAATTCAATTTGGCCTCATTGTTGTTCAGGATTTGAAAGTATTTCGCAAAATCCTCCTCTGACCTGTCCCAAATGATAAAAAGGTCAGTCGATAAACCTCCACCATGCAACTGTCTTTTGCACATATATATCATTTTCACATTTCCATGCTATTTTTTGTTCGTACCAGCCCATAACTAAATTAGCAAAATTTGGAGAAAAAGAAAAGCCCATGGCTGTACCCTTCATTTGTTTAAAGAATTTTTTGTTAAACAAAAAAATGTTATTTTGTAAACAAAGAGAAATCATATTCAACAGCATGTTATTATGTTGTTTGAATTGGATGTTCCTTTTGCCCAAAAAGAAACTGCATGCTTTTAATCCTATTTCATGCTCTATATTTGTATACAGTGATACAACGTCCATGGATATTAGTTTATATCCTGGATGCCATGGTATACCTTCCAATTTTTGAAGTAAATCTGTTGTATCTCGCAAATAGGAATTAAGATCTTTTACCATTGGGGCCAAAAAATGATCAATGTAATTTGACATTGGTTCCATCAATGAACCAATCGCAGATATTATGGGTCTACCCGGTGGTTTGTGTAGACGTTTATGAACTTTTGGTAAGAAGTAAATCGTTGCCACCACTGGATTTTCCACTGTCAGGTATTTCTTTTCATCTTCGTCAATTAAACCCCGATCTAGCCATTCACAAAGATATTTATTGATTATTTCTCCAATTTCTTTTGTTGGATTGTTTCCCAGCTCTTTATAGCATGTTTCATCCTGTAATTGGCTGTTTGCCTCCCATACGTAGTCTTGTTTGTTTTGAATGACTACGTTGCCGCCTTTATCTGCCGGTTTTATTTCAATTGAGGTGTCCTGTTGCAAGTTTTTTAATGCATTTCTTTCCAATATTGACAAATTATCCTTTATTTGTCTTTGATTGAGACAGTATAGATCATGTATTACCGCCTCATGGAACACATCAATCTTATTTCCTGGAGGCAAAATCGGGTAGAAATACGATTTAGGTTTCTTTCCACTGATACCTGCACCCAGTGGTGGGAACAGTTCATCTAGACTTTCCATATTGTGGTCAGTTTCATCATCTCCCATTGTCATGAGGGCTTCCCAAGCTTGTTCATCTTCCACCAATAGTTCACTTTCCAAATTAATTGTGGGATTTTCCTGTGATGATGTATTCTTTTCCGCGTATAATTTGCCAATTTTATTTTCCGGATGTATTTATAAATGTCTATCCGTGTTTGTGCAATGTCCAAATGGGTGTTAGGGCAATAGTTTAGACCTTTCTTTAATAGTTGTTCTTCTGGATTTGTCAATTGTCTGTCTGAGAGATTGATGACATTTAGTTCTTGAGTATCCTTATTTTTTTCTTTTTCTTTTGGTTTTGTAATTTCTATTTCCGATTCGACCTCGTCCTGCCTCGTGTCTCCATTACTGGTTTTCCTCATTCTTTGTCCCCTTTGGCCTCTCCTTGTTTTCCTGAACCTCCTCTGCCCCGTCCTCTTCCTCTTCCTTGGCCCACTGGTTTGATCTTTTCCCAGTTCTGTTGTTGTAGGGCCAGGCGCATCTCTGTTAAAAAGGAATTTTCTTACTACTTGTAGAGGGTGGCGCTGCACTGGCACTTTCGTTTTCACTTGCATCAGTGCTTGTCAGGGACTCATGACTTGAAAACTGCCCACTCGTTGTTTCCAGTTGTTCTCTACTTCTTTGCTGTTCGAACTTCCTAGCAAAGGTAAAGATGCGCCCTTCTTCAAAGTCTATCTTATCTCTCTGGAATTTGAATTGTTTACGTTGTTTTACTCTTTCCTCATGTTTTTCCAGATTCTTTGTCATTTCATCTTTCAATTTTTGATGTTCCTCAGAGAGAGTTAATTTTTCGATGGATTCCTCTACCTCTTTTAATTCCTTTTGGATATCAGTCAGAGCTTTTTCTATGTGTTTGATTAAGATCGTCAATAATCCCATTGAGGATCCCAATAAATGTTCACCCTATTCTTGGAGTAGTTCTCCACTCGTATCCTGGTGACTTGGCATGAGTGTCAGGCGTAAACCACGGGGAATTCTTTTGGCTTCAACATATTTTTTAGGGTTATCAACTCCCACCACTTGTTGATTTCCTTTCTTGATAGTCTTTCCCAGTATCTTAGAGTTTCTTTGTTGTCATTAGGAGCTATAGAATTGGGCTTGCCCCTTGGATTTGATGCACTTGGATTTGTGTCAAACACTTGCGCCACATCTGCATTTCGTTTGGCTTCTCTTCTTTCCATAGTTCAGTTCGCTGTTTAATATGTGATTTGCACTTAATTTTCCGTTGTGTGTGATTATTCCCCCTCTTTGTATCACACTTTTACAGATTCCGAGTCCTCCTTTTTTATTAAACTGGTGTATTCAAAAGCAGGTTTTGTTTCTCTGCGCTTGTTTTTCAAAATATATTGTTTTTTATTTATGTTAGAGTCTTGCGTGTTCACTCCTTTCTCCTCAATTATCACCAGTGTTTGTTAAATCTCACATTACAGTTGCGCGTTTAGTCAATGACATTCGGTTATTTTAAGTCATGCGAGATTGAAAATGAGGTCTCCATTACCCGCTCTGAGTTGCAAACAGTTCGAGAGCACTTTACTAGATACAATGTTGCCACGTTCTTCTTACCTCTCGCTTGAAGGCTTTTCACCGATCCTGCGTCCCTCTGGTTACAGGATCTGGTTCCCCCTCCGTGCGGCGGTATCTCGTGGTTTTCTTTGTCCTTTGTCTCGTTGCAGCTCGAAATGCGGTGGCAGCTGGCGTTCAAAGAAACATCATTCCACAACGCCCTCGATTAGGATGCCAGCGCTCCTTCCTTGAAGCGGTGCAGTTTTTCTCCGACAGGGCAGCCGTAAGTATTACAACAAGTAACCTCTGAGCCCAGAGGTTGGTATGAAAAACCGCACTCTCTCGGAATCCAGTATAACAAAATTGCTTTATTTCATGACAGCAAACATCGCTATGCCCAACGCGTTTCGGTTCGCTCCTCGAACCTTGGTCACGGGTAGTTTTCACTAACCGGCAAAACAGACATCTTTTATTTCCATTTCACACACATTTCCTGTTGTGTGTGGCTGCAAAGCATTATGGTATGCGTAGTTCAAAGACATTTTACATTTTTTATATTTTTCAAAGCGTGAATGAAAAAAGTGCTTATAAGTGTTAACGTGTTATTTACAATTGGTGTGCACAAAATAATTGTGTGACAGAGTGCCTAATAGTGAAATTATTCTAAAACGTAATATTTTTAAAACGTATTTCAACATTTTGTATAAAAACAACTTTATAGTTGCAGAGAAGCCAAAAGACAAGTTTCTTTTCACTATGGTTTAAACTTCATGTTTGGACTCATAGATCCCTCTAGTGGTTTTTTTTTTTAAACTTTAACCACTAATCTTATTTACACTCCTAAATCCCTCTAGTGGGGTTTGTTATACTTCTTCAAACTTAAACCACTAATCCAAAGGACAAGCTTAATTTGCATTTGAAGTGATGTGCTGCACAGGATCCGAAAGGTTTCGCCCCACAGCCTCTCCAGTAGGATAGAGATGGTGCCCCTCCCAGGACAGGACTGCCCTGAAAACAGATTCTCGACAAGGTGCCCAAAAGCATTTTGAAGGGTGCACTCAACATCGCTTGCGCCCTCCGGCCTGATTATGCAGCTTGTCTCGCGCTCCTGCCATTAATCTTTTCGCCGACACGTTTCGAGGCTACACGCCTCTTCTTCTCGGGCTGCTGAAGAAACGGCATCACAGGCTCACACAGACATGATTATACATCCCACAATGCACTGATATGACATTGCACTGAGCACAGCTGAAATGAAGCTATAAATAGAAATAAAAGATGCCGGAAATCATGTCTGTGTGAGCCTGTGATGCCGTTTCTTCAGCAGATTAAGAAAATCCTCAGGCCCCGGGGGATGGGGTCCCTGGGGCCAAAAGTGGCCGAGGGAAGGGGTGCCACGCAGCCCCCCTCCCATACAAAAAACAAAAAAGACCGGCATTGTGCCGGAGGCCCCGCCCCCTCCCTGCAGCAGTCTGCAAACGCGCCCCCTGGCGCGTTGTAAGAAGGGGAAGTAATTCCCCTTGAATACTGGGGGTCCCTGGGGGCCAACTAGCCCACCCTGTACCTCCAGTATGCGCCAGGGAGCTGCGTTGCAGAGAGGTGTACAGAGGCCATGCCCCTTTTTACACCTCTCTGCAACGCAGCTCTGTGGCGCTTTTTGGATGTACATGGTGGGCTAGTTGGACTCCAGGGACCCTCAGGATTCAAGGGGACTTAATTCCCCAACTTAAAACGCGCCACAGGGCGCGTTTGAACAGTGGTGAAGGGAGGGGGCGGGGCTTCAGGTGACATGTGTGCAAACAGGCCCCGTGGCGCGTTTTAAGATGGGGCATTAAATCCCCTTCAATCCTGAGGGTCCCTGGGGGCCAACTAGCCCACCAGGTACGTCCAGAAAGCGCCACAGAGCTGCGTTGCAGAGAGGTGTAAAAAGGGGCATGGCCTCTGAACACCTCTCTGCAACGCAGCTCCCTGGCGCATACTGGAGGTACAGGGTGGGCTAGTTGGACCCCATGGACCCTCATGATTCAAGGGGACTTAATCCCCCAACTTAAAACACGCCATGGGGCGCGTTTGCACAGTGGTGAAGGGAGGGGGCGGGGCTTGAGGTGACATGTGTGCAAACAGGCCCCGTGGCGTGTTTTAAGTTGGGGGATTAAGTCCCCTTCAATCCTGAGGGTCCCTGGAGTTGAACTAGCCCACCAGGTACCTTCAGTAAGCACAACAGAGTTGCATTGCAGAGAGGTGAAAAAAGGTGTGTGGCCTCAGAACGCCTCTCTGCAACTCAGCTCTGTGGTCCTAACTGTAGGTACCTGGGGGGCTAGTTGGGCCCCAGGGACAATCAGGATTCAAGGGGACTTAATCCCGCAACTTAAAACGTGCCACAGGGCGTGTTTGCACACGTCACCTCAGGCTCCCCCTCCCTTCACCACTGTGCAAACGCGCCCTGTAGCGCGTTTTAGGAGGTAGTTTTAATCCCCCTGCCCTATTATGTACTAGGGACTTACAGAGGAGGTCATGCTAATCACAGGGGTACCCCAACGCATAGTGTTCCCTAGTGTATGTAGGTGTTTTCACTGTATTCTAAGTGTGTTTTAGCATAGCACTGGCTCTGGTTAGTCATAGTCAGTTACCACCAGTACACGTCGGAAAAAGTTGTGGGCACAGGATGATTTTGGAACAAGGCCTCTTTCTGCTCCTCTGTTGGTTCTGTCTGCACATCTTTTGCTTCTTCCTGCACTTTTCTTCGTCTTTGTGGACTTCTGTTGCTTATTCTGCATTTCTTTTGCTTCTTTCTGTGCGTTTTTTTCTTCTTTCTTCACATGTCCTACCTCTGTAGGCATAGTTAGAAACTAGCATTTAAAAAACCTTTGAAATTCACTTAAAAAAACCATAGGTTTCAGGCACGTTATAGTTAGAAATTAGCATTTAAAAAACCTTTGAAATTCACTGAAAAAACCATAGGTTTCAGACACGTTATAGTTAGAAATTAGCATTTAAAAAACCTTTGAAATTCACTGAAAAAACCATAGGTTTTAGGGACAGTTATAGTTAGTTGGACATTTCACTCGTACAAAACCCGTGAAATTCCCCCGTTATAGTTAGTTCAGCTAACTATAACTTGCGCCCCTGCAATGCACTGCTGATGACGTCACATATTACATCACTCATGACATGGTCAGTGACATCACTGATGACATCACTGATGGCATCTCAAATGACATCACTGATGACATCATCCATGTGATAATTTCATGCATCTTCTCACACCCTAATATAACTTTTGATAGACCCACTGTAAATTACAGACTGCCATTGTCAAAACCATAGACACTCCAACACCAATAACTACATACACACTCACTGATTCTTAGGTCTACACACACACATCTACTCACTAACCCGTACAGTCACTCATACTTACGGTCACTCAGTACAGGACTATGATATGCACTCATACACCTATATAAACACTCACACACCGCCACTTATCCATAGAGGTACTCACACACCTAGTCAGTCATGCAAAAAATAATCACACACCCATTTACTCACCTATACAGTTATACACACACCAGCTCACTTACTCATACAAATACTAGCACATTCTTACGCTCTTATACAATAACTGATACAAGCACACTCGCATCCATACAGCCACTCTCACAATCACACACTCTCACTTATAGCCTTTTAAATACTCTAACACACATATATACTGCCTTTTACATATGTAGTTACTCACACATGTACCACTGAGATATACATTCACTCACTAACACACCCATACACACACTCACCCACCCAAGCAGTCCATCACAGATGCACTCTTCAAATCATGCACCCAGTGAATCACCCACTCACACATCTATGTACAGAGTCACACACACCCCACCCACACAAACACCCAGGCACCCAAACAGATACTCAGAGAACCAATCAATAACCCATATAGACACTCATGTAGCTATTCGCAAATCCATGCATCCACTTACACACCAACAGACAGACGGATACAGACATTCACACAGTTTAGTCACTAACCCATGCATTCAGTAAGATACGTTTAATCACTCACTTGTAGAGTCAGTCACGCACCTACTCAATCATCCATTGAGACACCCAGTCATTCTTCAATACGCCTTTGCCTATATATATTAAACATATTTAAACTTTACAGAAACATACAGTCACTGCATGATGTCATCAGTGATGTCATCAGTGATGTCACTGACCATGTCATGAGTGATGTAATATGTGACGTCATCAGCAGTGCATTGCGGGGCGCGAGTTATAGTTAGCTGAACTAACTATAACGGGGAATTTCACGGGTTTTGTACGAGTGAAATGTCCAACTAACTATAACTGTCCCTAAAACCTATGGTTTTTTCAGTGAATATATATATATATATATGTGTGTATATATATATATATATATATATATGTATATGTATATATATATATATGTGTATATATATATATATATATATATATAAATATGTGTATATATATATATATATATATATCCTGCAAACTCGTCTCAAAGTTCCTGGTCACGGAAAAGACGAAGCGTACCCAAATGATGCAGTGCTCTATAACTTTATTGTGTGCCCAGCACCGCCGCCTTTACGCGTTTCGATCCTCATGGGACCTTGATCACATGACACGTTACCAGGTACACTTCCCACATTTAAAGTGACAGTGCATGACTCATTATCATAGACATGGAAAAACATTTTCAATGTTACGCTGATTTCTTAACAAAATAGTCTAATGTGCAAATAACACTAGTAATGCAAATCAAAGAGTACATATTGTTTAAATACACCATTGACCATGGACATGTTTTCCTAATAAACTGCCCCTTGATCCATTCTCATTTTGAGAGATGTTATGTATGCATAAGATACTAATCAATAAATTACTCCAATAAATACATAAATAGCGTAAATGAATGTTTAAAAACTGCTTGAAGGTAAGAATTCATAAACATTTTTTTACATCTCAATAGATAAAGCAATTTAAAACCTCTCAGTATCAATGTCAATTATTGCACAATTGCGATACCATGCGAAACCAACATTTTCATAAAGCCCAAGTGGGCAATGATTCTTGTAAACCATGTCTTAGATTAAAATACTTGTGTAAAAATAGTGTCACATAAAAAGTGATGATAAAACCCGAATGTGCAAAATTAGTGCAAATTAAAACAATCAATTAAAAAAAAATATGTATATACATTAGGAAATTACAGCAGCATGGACATATCCAGACCTTCCACTACACAGTTAAAGAAATACAATTTTACAAGTGTGTGTAAAAGTCCTCACTAAAATTTAACCCATTAGGTGTCTTTGTGTCCATTTCTAAAATGTATTTTGTTTCCAGCTTTCTCAAAAGGCCTTCCCGATCCCCACCTCTCCTTAATGGTGGAATCGAGTTGACCACAAAGTATCACAACTCACTAGATTTCTTGGCATGCAATTCATCAAAATGTCTAGCAACTGGGTAGGACAAGTCCCCATTGTTAATTGCCCGTATGTGCTGGAGTATCCTCTTGTGGACCTGCAGCCTCGTGCTTCCCACGTACCGCAGTCCACAAGGACACTCCAGCACATACACTGCATACTCTGTCCTACAGGTAAGTTTTTTGTCAATCTTTATTGGCCTGTTCTTGAACGGTATGGTGTACTCAGTCTTGCTAGTTCCATGTTTGCATGCTTTACAGACTGCACATTTAATAAAGCCTTTACTGACCGTCAGCCAAGATGTATTGTATGATATTTCAGGGCTACTAGTGACTAATGAATCGCTCATAGAGCGTGCTTTTCTAAATGTTAGGTTAGGTGATCTGGTTAATCTATCCCCCAACACAGTATCATTTTTTACTAGACACCAGTTTTTGTTGACAATTTTTCGAATTGTCTGATGTTGATTACTGTACGTCAGTATAAGTCTCGAGGACTGTACTGTCTCAGAAGGCTCATCCCTACGTACTTTGCTTATCAAAGCCCTTGATCTGCCCTGCTCGTTGGCTTTGGCCATGGCTGTATCCACTGCACTGGGCATGTAGCCTCGTGAGATGAATCTCATTCGGCATTCAGACTGTGCTCTCAAACAATCTTCATCTGAACTACAGATTCTTCGAATACGCAGCATCTCCCCGAAGGGGATGCTGCGGATTAGATGTGCTGGATGGTGACTCACTGCATGAAGCAGTGAGTTACCTGCCATGGCCTTCCTGTGCAGTCTAGTGTGCAGTTGTGTATTCTTTATCAGGATTTCAACATCCAAAAAGCAAATTGACTCACGACTCACCTGGCCAGAGAATCTCAAGTTTAAATCATTGTCATTGATTCGCTCAATAAATTGCTGGGCCCCAATCTCCGAGCCCTTCCAAATAATGAGCAGATCATCTATGTATCTGTACCATCGTATTATATGGTTATTCATGACATCTTCATATGTGGACCTGAGGACCTGTTCCTCCCACAGCCCCATATGCAAACAGGCATAACTGGGGGAGAAACAGACCCCCATAGCCACACCTCTAACCTGCTGGTATACTTGCTTCTGAAACAAGAAAAAGTTGTTCTCCAGACACATAGATATGATGGCCATATGCATTCTATTATGTTCATAATATCAAATTGGTCGTGAGTTTAGGAAATATTCTACAGCTTTTAATCCATCTCTGTGGTGGATGCTCGTATAAAGTGACGAGACATCCAAAGAAATGAGCAAAAAGTCATCATGCCATACAACATCAGTCAATTTTCGTAGTAAGTCACCTGTATCAAGTACAAAGGATGGCAATGACCTCACGTGTTCCTGTAGGAAAAAAATCGACATACTTGCTGGCATTCTCCATAATGCTATTACATGCCGATATTATTGGCCTGCCCGGTGGTATTGATTTGTCCTTGTGTATTTTGGGTATGAAGTATGCAACTGGCATTACAGCATGATCATTTTTAAGAAAGCGGAATTCGTCCATTGATAGGAGACCTGTACTCTTCCATGCCAACAATTTGGAATAAAAAGAGTTCCAAGAGGTTTTAACCGTTGCCATATCACTCCGTCTGTAACAGTCTTTGTCGTTAAGTTGGTTTAAGGCCTCAGTCATATACATATCGCGAGGCCAGAGTACGACGTTGCCGCCTTTATCAGATTGTCTGACAATTACATTTTTGTTGAGCCTCAATTTTTTCATTAATTTGAAATAGGCATCATCCTGGACGGTGTAACGTTTTTTAATTTCACCCTGTTTTTTGTAAAGGATTTTCAATTCTTGTGACACCTTTTCGTGAAATACATCGATGTTGTCCCTCATCATCACAGGACAGAATGTAGATTTTGGTTTGAATGGGGTCAAAACACCAATGTCTCGTCTATTTAATAATTGGCTATGAGTTGCCATTACATTATCACCTTCTTGTTGCAGCTCTTCAAGATCTCGTAAAAGCCCTACATCACCAACAGTTAAATTTGGAGCGCTTGTATCCATATTTAATGATCCCTTCCATTGATTTCTTTTATCAGGGCCTTGCATGAGATGACATTCTTGTAATTTTAACTTCCGCACAAATTTGTACATATCTATGCGACTTTGTACGTAATTAAAATCGCTCCTAGGACTGTATGATAGACCTAAAGATAGTATAGAATTCTCACTCTCAGTTAAAACAATGTCTGTAAGATTGATGACAGTTTGGGCATCACAATTCTGCATACCGATACTCATTTCCGATTCCATTGTTTCCTTGTCTTTCTGTTGTTTTGCTTTTTGCCTGCGCTGTTTGCAGCATTGTCGTCTTTCCCATCTTTTTCTATTATTTGCGAGTTGCCTTTTACACCTTGTGCACGTGGACGAAGTGTTTGTTGCTTGTCCTGGCGCAGGCAATCCACCTCCTGCGCCAAGGAAAACTTCTGAAACCCCGACCTTTGAGCTCTTGTACATTCATTTTCTGAGCCGCTATCAATTGCCGAACTCAAATCCGATATTGACGTCTCAGAGGGCAATTCATTACATTCTGTGTTTATGGCTGATTCTAAAGGAGTCGCTTTTGCATGCATTTCCACATTATCGTACTTTTTTGAGAAGGTAAATATACGGCCATGTTCGTAATCAAGTTTGTCGCGCTGAAACTTGAAAGCCTTTCTTTTCTTTATTACCACCTCTTCACGAGACAAACGTGAGACCATGTCTTCTCTGTACTTAGTTTTCTGGGCAGTCACCTCCACTTTATTAATTTCAGTATTCAAGATATCAATTTCTTTTTGGAGTGCTTCTCGATCACTCTCAGCATATTTTACCAGAAGTACCACCAACCTGCGTGACGACTCCAAATTACATTCAGCCCACTCTGAAAGCATTCTCGGGTCAGGGTTCTCATAGCTCGGGGCTAGCATGATACGAAGCCCCCTCGGTATACGTCCCACTTCCAGGTATCGACTTAAAGACCTGAATTCTCACCACTTCGCCTGCTCTGCTTTCATTAGCTTTTCGAGTTTCCTAAAAAGCTCACGCATGGTGGGATTTGAGTCAGGCACAAGATGTATGGAGGAACTGGATGGCTATATATATGTGTATATATATATTCACTGAAAAAACCATAGGTTTTAGGGACAGTTATAGTTAGTTGGACATTTCACTCGTACAAAACCATAGAAATTCCCCCGTTATAGTTAGTTCAGCTAACTATAACTCGCGCCCCCGCAGTGCACTGCTGATGACATCACATATTACATCACTCATGACATGGTCAGTGACATCACTGATGACATCTCATATGACATCACTGATGACATCATCCAGTGACTGTGTGTTTCTGTAAAGTTTAAATATGTTTAATATATATAGGGAAAGGCGTATTGAAGAATGAGTGGGTGTATAAGTGTCTGAATGGATGATTTAGTAGGTGCGTGACTGACTCTATAAGTGTGTGATTAAACGTATCTTACTGAATGCATGGGTTAGTGACTAAACTGTGTGAATGTCTGTATCCGTCTGTCTGTTGTTGTGTAAGCGGCTGCATGGGTTTGTGAATAGCTACATGAGTGTCTACATGGGTTTTTGATTGGTTGTCTGAGTATCTGTATGGGTGCCTGAGTGTTTGTGTGGGTGGGGTGTGTGTGACTCTGTGCATAGATGTGTGAGTGGGTGATTCACTGGGTGCATGGTTTCAAGAGTGCATCTGTGATGGACTGTATGGGTGGGTGAGTATGTGTATGGGTGTGTTAGTGAGTGAATGTATATCTCAGTGGTACATGTGTGAGTAACTACATATGTGAAAGACAGTATATATGTGTGTTGCAGTATATAAATGGCTATAAGTGAGAGTGTGTGATTGTGAGAGTGGCTGTATGGATGAGTGTGTACTTGTATCAGTGATTGTATAAGAGCGTAAGAATGTGCTAGTATTTGTATGAGTAAGTGAGCTGGTGTGTGTATAACTGTATAGGTGAGTAAATGGCAGTGTGATTAATTATTTGCATGACTGACTAGGTGTGTGAGTACCTCTATGGATGAGTGGCGGTGTGTGAGTGTCTATGTAGGTGCATGAGTGCATATGTTAGTCCTGTACTGAGTGACCGTAAGTATGAGTGACTGTACGGGTGAGTGAGTGGATGTGTGTGTAGACCTAAGAATCAGTGAGTGTGTATGTAGTTATTGGTGTTGGATTGTCTATGGTTTTGAGAATGGCAGTCTGTAATTTAGAGTGGGTGTATCAAAGGTTATACTAGGGTGTGAGAAGATGCATCAAATTATCACGTGGATGATGTCATCAGTGATGTCATCAGTGATGTCATCAGTGATGTCATCAGTGATGTCACTGACCATGTCATGAGTGATGTAATATGTGACGTCATCAGCAGTGCACTGCGGGGGCGCGAGTTATAGTTAGCTGAACTAACTATAACGGGGGAATTTCTATGGTTTTGTACGAGTGAAATGTCCAACTAACTATAACTGTCCCTAAAACCTATGGTTTTTTCAGTGAATTTCTAAGGTTTTTTAAATGCTAATTTCTAACTATAACGTGCCTGAAACCTATGGTTTTTTCAGTGAATTTCAAAGGTTTTTTAAATGCTAATTTCTAACTATAACGTGTCTGAAACCTATGGTTTTTTCAGTGAATTTCAAAGGTTTTTTAAATGCTAATTTCTAACTATAACATGCCTGAAACCTATGGTTTTTTAAGTGAATTTCAAAGGTTTTTTAAACGCTAGTTTAAGAGCTGCATTGCAGAGAGGTGTAAAAAGGGGCGTGGCCTGGACCACCTCTCTGCAACGCAGGTCTGTGGCGCTTACTGGAGGTACCTGGTGGGCTAGTTGGCCCCCAGGGGCCCTCAGGATTGAAGAGGAATTAATTCCCCAACTTAAAACGTGCCACAGGGCCTGTTTGCACACATGTCACCTCAGGCCCGCCCCCTCCCTTCACCACTGTGCAAACGCGCCCCGTGGCACGTTTTAAGTTGGGGATTAAGTCCCCTTGAATCCTGAGGGTCCCTGGGGGCCAACTAGCCCACCAGGTACCTCCAGTATGCGCCAGAGAGCTGCGTTGCAGAGAGGTGTTCAGAGGCCACGCCCCTTTTTACAACACTCTGCAACGCAGCTCCGTGGCACTTACTGGAGGTACCTGGTGGGATAGTTGGCCCCCAGGGACCCTCAGGATTAAAGAGGTATTAATTCCTCAACTTAAAACACGCCACAGGGCGTGTTTGCACACATGTCACCTCAGGCCCCGCCCCCTCCCTTCACCACTGTGCAAACGCGCCCCATGGCGCATTTTAAGTTGGGGGATTAACTCCCCTTGAATCCTGAGGGTCCCTGGGGTGCAACTAGCCCACCAGCTACCTCCATTAAGCGCCACAGAGCTGCGTTGCAGAGAGGTGTAAAAAGGGGCGTGGCCTCAGAACACCTCTCTCCAACGCAGCCCCCTGGCGCATACTAGAGGTTCCTGGTGGGCTAGTTGGCCCCCAGGGACCCCCAATATTCAAGGGGAATTCGTTCCCCAACTGCAAACGCGCCAGGGGGCTCATTTGCAGAGTGCTGCAAGGAGGGGGCGTGGCCTCCGGCGGCGATGCCGGTCTTTTTTTTTTTTAAGAAGGGGGGCTGTGTGGCCCCCTTCTTTTTCTAATTTATTGGCCCTGGGGACCCATCCCCCAGGGCCTGCCCCCTAATGTTTTTTCTAAAAAAAAAAAAAATTGGAAGGCAGCCGCATGGCCCTCCTCCCGAGGCCTAAATCGGCCCCGGGGACCCCATCCCCCGGGGTATGGCCTTTTTTTTTTTTTTTTTATCTTTTGGAGGGGGCTGCGTTGCCCCCCTCCTCAGGCCACTTATGGCCCCGGGGACCCCATCCCCCGGGGCCGGCCTTTGTTTTTTTAATTATTTTTTTTTTTCTTGAAATTTTGGGGAAGGGGGCCGCGTGGCCCCCCTCCCGGGCCACTTGTAGCCCCGGGGACCCCATCCCCCGGGGCTGGCCCTCTCCGTTGGGGACCATGGGGGGTCCCCAATCCCCCCACGGTCCCGCCGGCTCCCCGCGTCCCTCGGGAGCCGGCATTGCTTTCCACATGGGGAGCTGCTAAGATGCAGCTCCCCGTGTGGAGAAGCAATCGTCTTTGGTTTTGGAAGAGAGAGCAGGTTTCCTGCTCTCTCTTCCAAAACCAAAGCAGTTTGCTATGACAGGGCGGGAGCCGCGAGGCTCCCGCCCTGCCATAGCAAACTACAGTGTCCCGGGGGTGAGCACCCCGGGACACTGCAGGAGCCAGCCTTGGGGGGTGGCGGTCCCCAGGGCCATCAAGGGCTCCAGGAGGGGGGCCGCGCGGCCCCCCTCCCAACATTTTCAAAGCCCCGGGGGGTGGTGGTCCCCGGGGCTTGGGGGTCTATAACGGACCCCCAAATTTAAAGACTTAGTGCCCCGGGGAGGTGGCGGTCCCCGGGGTGTGTGTGGGGACCCCATCCCAATACTACTATTGCCCCCGGGATTTGGCCCACCCGGGGGCTGAATATTAACGAAGCGCGGGAGCCCGCGCTTCGTTTTTGCCAATTTTTTTTTTTTTTTTACATTTTTTTTTGGGGCCCTGGGGGTCCTTGTGGGACCCCCTAAGTAGGCCTAGGGGGTCAGGGTGTTTCTACCCTGCCCCCTTTTTGCATTTTGCGCACTTGTTTCTCTGATTTCTTGTGCCTCGGTTCTACCGAGGCACAAGATGGCTGCCAACACTTCCTGGTTTGGAGTGTTGACAGCCAATTAGCATACAGCTCGTGATCGGGAGGGTGCGCGGATCCTCCGCGGCCATAGATATATATGTGTTTTTATCCTCCGCGGCCATAGATATATATGTGTTTTTACTTTTGATTTTCTCAGCAACTACTGAACGGATTTACACCATTTAACAAAAAGGGTTCTTTCTGAACCAAGAACTACCTCTTTGCCAAATTTGGTGTAATTCCGTTCAGCAGTTCGGGCTGTAGCCGTGTCTAAAGTTTCCTATGGGAAATTGCCTGGGGAAAACACATTTTGGGACCCCCCTTTTTTCTCAGCCCCCGCTTGCCGAATCACCCTAAAACTTTCAAGATAGGAGCGGACCGGAGCGTCCCACGAGATTTGAAAATTTCGCAAAGATTCATCAACCGGGGCCAAAGTTATTGGAAATAGAATGTTGTGAATTTCCTATGGAAAATAGGTCCTAACTATAACTATCTTCTGGCGACCGCCAGTAGATAATATATATATATACGTGTATATATATATATGGATATATATGTATAGATATCTCAAGACAATATTCTTTCAGGCTTAAAGTGCTGTATAAATTATGCAAAAAAGGAAGCAGGGAACTCTGGGTAGTTCCCAGGTTTAGGAGGAGAGCAGCTCCTTTATATGGAACACCCTACAGCACAAGTGACACTCTGAATCTGCTCACCTCAGAGGGTTGCTTTTATTCATTCCAGGTTGGCTTGGATGATATTTTATGAATGCAAAGCTGTAGTGTTGTGCCTGGAGTAGTCACCCAAATACTGCCCAAGGCATCACAGCAGAATCTTTGTCCATAGTCATGTAATAGAGGAGGGCCAGTGCAACTAGATGCATGTACAAAAGTTTAAAAATAAATCCTGGATATTCGAACATGACAAAATATTTATGTCTGATTATGTAGATAATTGTCTATATGTAGACGGGTATGTATAAAGATGTATGCTTCTATTTATACAGATATTTATATATGTAGAAATTGTAAAAAAAAAAAAAGGAACACTCTATATTAATGCTCAAAATACATGTGTAAGTCTGGCCATGTAAATAAATATATATATAAAAATACATATATATATATATATTCACTGAAAAAACCATAGGTTTTAGGGACAGTTATAGTTAGTTGGACATTGCACTCGTACAAAACCCGTGAAATTCCCCCGTTATAGTTAGTTCAGCTAACTATAACTTGCGCCCCCGCAATGCACTGCTGATGACGTCACATATTACATCACTTCTGACATGGTCAGTGACATCACTGATGACATCACTGATGACATCTCAAATGACATCACTGATGACATCATGCAGTGACTGTGTGTTTCTGTAAAGTTTAAATATTTTTAATATATATAGGGAAAGGCGTATTGAAGAATGAGTGGGTGTATAAGTGTCTGTATGGATGATTTAGTAGGTGCGTGACTGACTCTATAAGTGAGTGATTTAACGTATCTTACTGAATGCATGGGTTAGTGACTAAACTGGGTGAATGTCTGTATCCGTCTGTCTGTTGCTGTGTAAGTGGCTGCATGTGTTTGTGAATAGCTACATGAGTGTCTATATGAGTTATTGAATGGTTGTCTGAGTATCTGTATGGGTGCCTGAGTGTTTGTGTGGGAGGGGTGTGTGCGACTCTGTGCATAGATGTGTGAGTGGGTGATTCACTGGGTGGATGGTTTCAAGAGTGCATCTGTGATAGACTGTATAGGTGGGTAAGTGTGTGTAAGAGTGTGTTAGTGAGTGAATGTATGTCCCAGTGGTACATGTGTGAGTAACTACATATGTGAAAGGCAGTATATATGTGTGTTGGAGTATATAAATAGCTATAAGCGAGAGTGAGTGATTGTGATAGTGGCTGTATGGATGAGTGTGTGCTTGTATCAGTGATTGTATAAGAGCGTAACAATGTGCTAGTATTTGTATGATTAAGTGAGCTGGTGTGTGTATAAGTGTATAGGTGAGTAAATGGCAGTGTGTTTAATTATTTGCATGACTGACTAGGTGTGTGAGTACCTCTATGGATGAGTGGCGGTGTTTGAGTGTCTATATAGGAGTAAGAGTGCATATGATAGTCCTGTACTGAGTGACCATAAGTATGAGTGACTGTACGGGTGAGTGAGTGGATGTGTGTGTGTAGACCTAAGAATCAGTGAGTGGGTATGTAGTTATTGGTGTTGGAGTGTCTATGGTTTTGCGAATGGCAGTCTGTAATTTAGAGTGGGTGTATCAAAGGTTATATTAGGGTGTGAGGAGGTGCATCAGATTATCACGTGGATGATGTCATCAGTGATGTCATCAGTGATGTCATTTGAGATGTCATCAGTGATGTCATCAGTGATGTCACTGACCATGTCATGAGTGATGTAATATGTGACGTCATCAGCAGTGCATTGCGGGGCGCGAGTTATAGTTAGCTGAGCTAACTATAACGGGGGAATTTCACGGGTTTTGTACGAGTGCAATGTCCAACTAACTATAACTGTCCCTAAAACCTATGATTTTTTCAGTGAATTTCAAAGGTTTTAAATGCTAATTTCTAACTATAACGTGTCTGAAACCTATGGTTTTTTCTGTGAATTTCAAAGGTTTTTTAAATGCTAATTTCTAACTATAACGTGCCTGAAACCTATGGTTTTTTCAGTGAATTTCAAAGGTTTTGTAAATGACAATTTTTAAATGTATTAATTGTTATATTTATTTTTTTGATACTGATTTACTACATTTTTTAAAACTATTTATTTTTAGATATTTTATTTATTAAATTACATTGTAATTACATTATACATTACATTACAAAATATACTTTCTCAGAATGAATTACTTTAGTTTAAATAGTTTGCAAATAGGCAATAGAGTTTTAAGTACAGTAGTTACAGTTGTTGCAATGGGCAACACAATTTCAAACACAATGCAACATTGAGCTCAATGTGAATTTCTAGTTAAATGCAATTAGTTACTTTATGGATTACTTTTTCTAACCACAGGACTGGATCCTAGATTCAGTCCTAGGACATCTCCTGTAAACAGTTGAGTAAAAGCGTTTTGGTTACAGTAGTGATTTTTAAGGAATATTATTGTATTTTAAAAGTTGACAGAAACTTTTTCACATAGAATCACCAATGTTATCCTATGGGAGGAAATTCACTTAGCAGGTAAGTAGTGTTATCGTTACTTTTTCTTACTCAGTGGTGGATCCTGGATCCAGCACTGGTGCATCTCCTGTAAACAGTTGAAATAATGCTTTTAAGTCATACAGGCGATTTTTAAGGAATATTTGTAGTTTGTGAAAATCGACACTTTGAAACTTTTCTGCTGAAAACCAGACAATGGATTCCAATGGAAGGAAATATAAGTTACTGGTAAGTACGGTTAGAATTACTTTTCAGGGTCAGTGCTGGGCTAAAAGATGCAGCACTGGGTTCTCTCCTGATAACAGGTGAGTAAATCGGAATTCGTTGTTCGGTTGATTTTAGAGGAATATTATAAAGTTCCAAAACTCCACACTTAGAACAATTTCCAAGTGAAACCAGTCAATGTTAGCCTATGGAAGGAAATTCAAGTTGCTGGTAAGTACGGTTAAAATTACTTTTCAGGATCAGTACTGGGCTGAAAGATGCAGCACTGGGTTCTCTCCTGATAACAGGTGAGTAAATCGGAATTCGTAGTTCGGTTGATTTTAGAGGAATATTATAAAGTTCCAAAACTCCACACTTAGAAGAATTTCCAAGTGAAACCAGTCTATGTTAGCCTATGGAAGGAAATTCAAGTTGCTGGTAAGTACGGTTAAAATTACTTTTCAGGATCAGTACTGGGCTGAAAGATGCAGCACTGAGGTCTCTCCTGATAACAGGTGTGTAAATCGGAATTCGTAGTTCGGCTGATTTTAGAGGAATATTATAAAGTTCCAAAACTCCACACTTAGAAGAATTTCCAAGTGAAACCAGTCAATGTTAACCTATGGAAGGAAATTCAAGTTGCTGGTAAGTACGGTTAAAATTACTTTTCAGGATCAGTACTGGGCTGAAAAATGCAGCACTGAGGTCTCTCCTGATAACAGGTGAGTAAATCGGAATTCGTATTTCGGCTGATTTTAGAGGAATATGTGTATGTTTCAAAAATCGACACTTAGAAACTTTTTCAGCAAAAAGCAGGCAATGATATCCTATGGAAGGAAATTCAAGTTACTGGTAAGTACGGTTAAAATTACTTTTCAGGATCAGTACTGGGCTGAAAGATGCAGCACTGAGGTCTCTCCTGATAACAGGTGAGTAAATCGGAATTCGTAGTTCGGCTGATTTTAGAGGAATATTTGCACAATGGTGAAGGAAGGGGTGGGGCCTGAGGTGACATATCTGCAAACACACCCAGTGGCGCGTTTTAAGTTGGAGAATTCATTCCTTCTCAATCCCGAGGGTCCCTAGGGGCCAACTAGCCCACCAGATACCTCTAGTATGCCCTAGACAGCTGCGTTGCAGAGAGGTGTTCAGAGGCCACGCCCCTTTTACAACACTCTGCAACACAGCTCCGTGGCGCTTACTGGAGGTACCTGGTGGGCTAGTTGGCCCCCAGGGACCCTCAGGATTGAAGGGGATTTAATTCCCCATCTTAAAACGCGCCACGGGGCCTGTTTGCACACATGTCACCTGAAGCCCCGCCCCCTCCCTTCACCACTGTGCAAACGCACCCCGTGGCGCGTTTTAAGTTGGGGGATTAAGTCCCCTTGAATACTGAGGGTTCCTGGGGGCCAACTAGCTCACCATGTACCTCCAAAAAGCGCCACAGAGCTGCATTGCAGAGAGGTGTAAAAAGGGGCGTGGCCTCTGTACACCTCTCTGCAACGCAGCCCCCTGGCGCATACTTGAGGTTCCTGGTGGGCTAGTTGGCCCCCAGGGACCCCCAGTATTGAAGGAGAATTCGTTCCCCATCTGCTTGCAGAGTGGTAAAGGAAGGGGGCGGGCCTGCGGCCCGATCGTTTTTTTTTTGTTGTTGTTTTTTTTTGTTTTTTTCCCCAAGGGGGGCTGTGTGGCCCCCCTTACTTTTTCCTATTTTTGGGCCCTGGGGACCCCATCCCCCAGGGCCTTATCCCTTTTTTTTGTTTTTTTAATTAAACGGGGAGGGGGCCGCGTGGCCCCCTCCCATGGCCGAATCCGGCCCCGGGGACCCCATCCCGCGGGGCTGGCCCTCTTTGTTGGGGACTGTGGGGGTCCCCAATCCCCCACAGTCCCGCCGGCTCCCCGCATCCCTTGGGAGCCGGCATTGCTTTTCCACATGGGGAGCTGCTAACATGCAGCTCCCCGTGTGGAAAGCAACTTGCTTTGGATATTGGAAGCGAGAGCAGGTTTCCTGCTCTCGCTCCAATATCTCAAAGCAGTTTGCTATGAAAGGACGGGAGCCGCGAGGCTCCCGTCCTGTCATAGCAAACTACAGTGTCCCGGGGCCAGTAGATAGTTATAGTTAGGACCTATTATCCATAGGAAATCCGCGACATTCTATTTGAAATAACGTTGGCGCCGGTTGACGAAGCTTCGCGAAAGTTTCCAACTTGTTGGGGCGCTCCGCTCCGCTCCTACCCTGAAAGTCTCGGGTTGATTCGTCAAGCGGGGGCCGAGAAAAAAGGGGGGTCCCAAAACGCGTTTTCCCCATTCATTTTTCCATAGGAACCTTTAGTCGCAGCTACAGCCCGAACTGCTGAACGGAATTACACCAAATTTGGCAAAGAGGTAGCCCTTGGTTCAGACTGGTGCCTTTTGCTTAAATGGTGTAAATCCGTTCAGTAGTTCCTGAGAAATTCACAAGTAAAGTCACATATATATCTATGGCCGAGTAGGGTCCGCGTACCTTCCCGATCACGAGCTGCATGCTAATTGGCTGTCAGCTGGCTGTCAACATTCCGATTCAGGAAGTGTTGGCAGCCATTTTGTCCCTCGGTAGAACCGAGGGACAGAAACAAGTGCGCAAAGCGCACAAAGGGGGCAGGGTAGAAACACCCTAACCCCTAAGCCTGCTCAGGGGTCCCACAAGGACCCCCTGGGCAAAAAAAGCATTTTAAAAAAAAAAAATCAGCAGGATGCGCTCAGGGTGCGCGGATCCTGCTGGAAAAAAATCGAAGCACGGTCTCCCGCGCTTCGATGTTAACTTGCCCCCGGGTGGGCCAAGTCCCGGGGGCATGGTGAGGGGGTTACATTTATGTATGGGGGGCCTCTAAGGGCCCCCAAGCCCCGGGGACCGCCACCCCCGGGGCTTTAACAAAAAATGGTGCGGGAGGGCTCTTTGCCCTCCCGCTGCCCCGGGGACCGCCACCTCCCCGCTTCTGTTTTATATTGTTTTAACCTGTGTGGGGGGGCACCAGCCCCCCCAGATGCCCCGGGGACCGCCACCTCCCGGGGCACTAAAATTAAAAATGGGGGTCTGTTTTGGACCCTCGAAGCCCCGGGGACCACCACCTCCCCGGGGCTTTGAAAATGTGGGGGAGGGGGCCGCGCGGCCCCCTCCTGGAGCCAGTGATGGCCCTGGGGACCGCCACCCCCCAGGGCCGGCTCCTGCAGTGTCCCGGGGTGCCTACCCCGGGACACTGCTGTTGGCAATGACAGGACGGGAGCCTCGCGGCTCCCGTCCTGTCATTGCAAACTTGCTTTGGATATTGGAAGAGAGAGCAGGAAACCTGCTCTTGCTTCCAATATCCAAAGCTGATTGCTTTTCCACATGGGGAGCAGCATGTTAGCTGCTCCCCATGTGGAAAAGCAATGCCGGCTCGCGCAGGAGGCGGGGAGCCGGCTGGGACTGTGGGGGGATTGGGGACCCCCCCACAGTCCCCAACCAGAGGCCAGGCCCCGGGGCCATAAGTGGCCAGGGAGGGGGGCCACGCAGCCCCCCTCCCCAAATTTAAAAAAAGAAAAAAAAGTGCAAGGCCGGCCCCGGGGCCTTAAATGGCCTGAGGAGGGGGCCACGCAGCCCCCTCCAAATAAAAAATAAAAAAATCGAGGCCATGCCCCGGGGGATGGGGTCCCGGGGCCAATACAGGCGCAGGAAAGGGGGCCACGCGGCCTCCTTCCTCGTTTTTTTTTTTTTAAATTAAAAAAAAAAAAAATGCTCAGGCCCCGGGGGATGGGGTCCCCGGGGCCAAAAGTGGGCAAGGGAAGGGGGCCACGCAGCCCCCTCCCATTCAAAAAAAAATAGAAAAAAAAAAACACGACCGGCATCGTGCCGGAGGCCCCGCCCCCCTCCCCCCTCCCTGCAGTACTCTGCAAACGCGCCCCCTGGCGCGTTTGCAGAGGGGGAACGAATTCCCCTTGAATACTGGGGGTCCCTTGGGGCCAACTAGCCCACCAGGAACCTCCAGTATGCGCCAGGGGGCTGCGTTGCAGAGACTGTACAGAGGCCACGCCCTTTTACACCTCTCTGCAACGCAGCTCTGTGGCGCTTTTGGAGGTATATGGTGGGCTAGTTGGACTCCAGGGACCCTCAGGATTCAAGGGGACTTAATCCCCCAACTTAAAACGCGCCACGGGGCGCGTTTGCACAGTGGTGAAGGGAGGGGGCGGGGCTTCAGGTGACATGTGTGCAAACAGGCCCCATGGCGCGTTTTAAGATGGGGAATACATTCCTTTTCAATCCTGAGGGTCCCTAGGGGCCAACTAGCCCACCAGGTACCTCCAGTAAGCGCCACGGAGCTGCGTTGCAGAGTGTTGTAAAAAGGGGCGTGGCCTCTGAACACCTCTCTGCAACACAGCCCCCTGGCGCATACTGGAGGTACCTGGTAGGCTAGTTGGCCCCTAGGGACCCTCGGGATTGAGGAGGAATTAATTGTCCAACTTAAAACGCGCCACAGGGCGTGTTTGCAGACATGTCACCTTAGGCCCCACCCCCTACCTTCACCATTGTGCAAATATTCCTCTAAAATCAGCCGAACTACGAATTCCGATTTACTCACCTTTTATCAGGAGAGACCTCAGTGCTGCATCTTTGAGCCCAGTACTGATCCTGAAAAGTAATTCTAACCGTACTTACCAGTAACTTGAATTTCCTTCCATAGGATATCATTGCCTGCTTTTTGCTGAAAAAGTTTCTAAGTGTCGATTTTTGAAACATACAAATATTCCTCTAAAATCAGCCGAAATACGAATTTCGATTTACTCACCTGTTATCAGGAGAGACCTCATTGCTGCATCTTTCAGCCCAGTACTGGTCCTGAAAAGTAATTTTAACCGTACTTACCAGTAACTTGAATTTCCTTCCATAGGCTAACATTGACTGGTTTCACTTGGAAATTCTTCTAAGTGTGGAGTTTTGGAACTTTATAATATTCCTCTAAAATCAGCCGAAATACGAATTCCGATTTACTCACCTGTTATCAGGAGAGACCTCAGTGCTGCATCTTTCAGCCCAGTACTGATCCTGAAAAGTAATTTTAACCGTACTTACCAGTAACTTGAATTTCCTTCCATAGGATATCATTGCCTGCTTTTTGCTGAAAAAGTTTCTAAGTGTCGATTTTTGAAACATACAAATATTCCTCTAAAATCAGACGAAATACGAATTCCGATTTACTCACCTGTTATCAGGAGAGAACCCAGTGCTGCATCTTTTAGCCCAGCACTGACAGTCATGTCACTGACCATGTCATGAGTGATGTAATATGTGACGTCATCAGCAGTGCATTACGGGGGCGCGAGTTATAGTTACCTGAACTAACTATAACGGGGGAATTTCACGGGTTTTGTACGAGTGCAATGTCCAACTAACTATAACTGTCCCTAAAACCTTATGGTTTTTTCAGTGAATTTCTAAGGTTTTTTAAATGCTAATTTCTAACTATAACGTGCCTGAAACCTATGGTTTTTTCAGTGAATTTCAAAGGTTTTTTAAATGCTAATTCCTAACTATAACGTGTCTGAAACCTATGGTTTTTTCAGTGAATTTCAAAGGTTTTTTAAATGCTAATTCCTAACTATAACGTGTCTGAAACCTATGGTTTTTTCAGTGAATATATATATATATATATATATATATATATATATATATATATATATATATATATATATATGTGTGTGTGCTGAAATGCATCTCTTGAAATTTGCTTCAATAAAGTCATGTTGTCCCCTTTCACAGAGTGCATGGACTCTTTGGAGGAAAGGAGATAGTAGGAATGTTGGGAGCGGCAGGCGGTAGCGCTCTACCCTGCACCACCTGCGATTTGGTGGATGCCGGCAACCGCTAGGGACTGGAAATGTTGCAGCCGGCGTGCCCCCGGACCCGAAGTAGGTTGTTTGGATGAGGGGACGAGGTGGGAGCAGCGATCCGACGCTGAGAGCAGATGTGCTCTCGAAGCGGGATTGCAGGGCTCCCTTGAGAGACCCGTCATGGAACAAAGAACTAGAGGGAATCCGGAGCAGGGCACCACATAGGCATCAGCTGAGCGGTGTGTGAGGAGGACAATGAAGGAGCTTGGAACATCGGTGAAGCACTAATTTCCACATGGAAGTATCTGGTTTTGATTGCAGCCCAATATTTTTAACATTTTAAATATCTTGTTGTGAAACCGTGGATATTTGATTTTTATCACGTTTATCAAGACGGACATGGTTTCATTAACAAAGAGCAAGTATTTCCTCTGTGTTTAGTGGAGGGGAAGAGTTCAAATAGTGCAATCAAAATGGCGACTATTAGCAAACAAGATTGATAAAGGCAGCAAGTGCTGAAACGCGTCTCTTGAAATTTGCTTCAATAAAGTTGTGTTGTCCCATTTCACAAAGTGCATGGACTCTTTGGAGGAAAGGAGATAGTGGAAATATATATATGTATATCAAAGAGAAGAAAGGCATCGAAGGTCAGTTCCAGGACACACAGCGTTTTATTTCACAATAAAGAAAGCAGCACAGTTCCTTTCCTTTTCCTGTTGCATATCTGCTCGGAACAGAGCCTTAATCACAGGTGAATCCATTTGTATTTCAAAGTGATTGCATGCTTATAAACCATTCTGCCATGTGACTTTGTAGTTTCAATGCATACAATTCCCATAGCGCACTAGAACCATTATCAAAAATGCAGTGTAAATCTTCCAACAAAGCATGATTGCGTTAAAGGACACTACAATGTATAATTAATCCATTTCCTTCAGTGTACTGATAAATATTTTGCTTCAAAATATTAATGTTAATCATAAAACCAATCTAGTTTAAAACATATATGGTCTTATACTGTATGTAGTACTGATATGATAAAATGTCTTTAGGAATTCTGGCAGTCTGAGAAAAGTCGACAGGAGGCACTCCCACTCTCGTAATCCCTTGCTCACCTTCATGCTTCACACTTTCAGGGTAATTCCTTTTCTTTCCACGTGAGAGCAAGCGGGTCATTCTCTCAAAATACATCCAAGAACGATCTCCAAAAAAAGGGAGCTCCGAACCCTGAAGGGCGGCTTCAGCAGTATGGGTATGGAGCAACCCATTGATGGAGCAGGATTTCGCAAAAAGAAACCTGCTCGAATGAATACCCCCATAATACGTACTAACTGTAAGTAGTTATAGAAAATTAACGTGCACCTTACGTGAACACAAGGGAAAACTGCTTTGCGCATGCATGCACTAACGTAAGATAACACATGAAAGAACTAAAACCGTATATACATTATGCTTTGAAAGAAACGAGAAACAATGCATGGCTAGGCCACATGTGCATTTCGTAGTTTGCATGTTGCAGCTTGCTTTGAAATTATAAATAATATCGTTTTTGCGTAAAGCTATGCTAGGAAAAACGTTAACAGGGAATAGTGCAAGGTGGGTGGTGAACAGTGAAAACTACATTATCATATAATTAATGAATGTTCATTTTCCATTTACTATAGTGAGCTGGATGAGATGCCATTTTCCTTAAATTAGCCGAATAAAGGGTGGGTTGGATAAATGAGTGAAACTGATCTGACAAAGGCACGCTGAAGCGCTGAGCACAGCAGAAGAAGTGAAAAGGTTGAAGGCCAATGTGATGATCGTCTGCCAAGGGATGTGACAGACAGTGGGACAGAAGGACTCCTTCCGTGGACATTGCTTAAAATTATATACAATTGTAACATGGATTAAATTGTGTGAGCGAAACAATTATGAGTTCATGGGAATGGGCATAAAACAATGAATAGGCCCAAATATGAGTGAAGTCACCATGGTGTGACATACCACCCCCGAAGTCCACCAATCAACTGTTTAGTTACGTTAAATGTTACGACTGAAGTGGGACGGACATGTAGGTTTTAGGGTATAACTGGGGTGCCTTTAGGGGTGTGGTTAGGTTAGGCTGGCTACAGAGAGAGAGAGGGGAGATGCGTCGCTGTTCGTCGGTTTGCAGAGAGGCCTAGCTGTTCCTGTCCTGTCCTGTTCCTGTCCCTGAAATCTTTGTCCTCTGACTCTATTTCAGGGGTCCCCCACTATCACTTAGGCCAGAGGGGTGGTTTTCTACAAATCCGTCGGGTTTGTATTATTCTGACTTGTTCTTGCACAAATTATCTGCAAATGTATTTTGTCTCTGAAACTTTTGTCTCTTCATCTATCCACTCCTTCATGCACAATGTCAGTATTGATTGATGAGTTTGTCTCTATTTGAAATTGCTGATATTTTCTCTCCGTTTGTGAGCTCATTGTTTGCACTTGTAACCGTATGCATTGAGCATTTTATCATTTAATTTAATATAAACTTTATTAACTTCAACGAGAGTCTGTGTTTATTTAGTTGATCTAATGATTAGTCAGATAAAGGAGTATCATTACCATCAACTATTCAACTAATTGGTTCATCGACCAAGTAGAGGGAAAGTTGATGTATAAATTAGATAAGTATTTGGAAATGCTATATAAAATGAAATAAAATGAAAATTACATTTATTAAGCGCATGGCTACCCGGAGGCATCCCATCGCTGGTAGCGGCGAATAGTAGAGAACCAACCAGACTAGGGGAATAGACAAGCCTTTAACAATTTGCGGAAGGCAAGATGGTTAGATTCCTTTCGTAGATGTAGAGGAAGAGAGTTCCAGAGCTTAGCTGCATTGTGAGAGAACAGACGGCCCCCGCTTCTAGCTTTCCTAATCCTAGGAACGGTGACCAGGTGCAAGTCATCTGAGCGAAGACGTCTGTTAGCCCGCTAAGGCTGAATGATGGAGTGGTTAATAGCAGGGCCCTTTCCGGCTAATGACTTGTGAACAAAGCACATCGCCTTGAAGTTAACTCTCTCCCTGATAGGGAGCCAGTGGAGAAAGTTCAAGGCAGGTTTTGCTGATTGATGTTTCGGAATATCCAAAAGGATTCTGGCTGCCCAAATTTGTATCGTCTGGAGTTTGGAGAAGGTCGCGTTTGGAGCACTCAAGTAAAGGGCATTCCCATAATCCAGCCATGACAGGATGAGTGCCTGAACCATAATTTTCGTTGCCTGAAAAGGGAGGAGAGGGAGGACTTTACGGAGCATCTTCAAGATGCCATAGCACATGGCCGCTGTGTTATGTGCCTGGGCCTTGAAAGTGAGGTCTTGGTCTAGCCAGATACCCAGGCTTTTTAACTGGGTCTTGGGAATCAGAACAGGGCCCAAGGTAGACGGCCATATTGTCTTAAGATCGAGGGGAGACCGATTCCCCAGAATCATCATCTCAGTTTTTTCCACGTTTAGTTTCAGGAAGGAGTCATTCATCCATTTGGCTATTTCTTCCAGGCAAGGACGAAGGCTGGGAGGGGAGTTATCAGCATGATTAAGCCCCACCATGAAATGAAATGAAAACAAGATTTGTAAAGCGCCTGGTTACCCATGGGCATCCCCGCGCTAAAGCCTGCTTACACACTAAGCTGAAAGCTATTCATTTAGGGAAGAGTAATGTTTTAATCTGCTTCCGGAAGATGAGGTAATTAGGTTGGTCACGGATCTGCGGAGGCAAGCCATTCCAGATCTTGGCCACATTATACGAGTAAAGGCGGCCACCACTTCGTGCTCTCGTTATTCTTGGAGTTGACAGTAGGTGTTTAGTTTCTGCCCTGAGGGCTCTGTTAGGACGGTATCGATGGATAAGGGACTGAATGACCAGAGATCCCTTACCTGAGAGTGACCTGTGGGCTATACATAGATCCTTAAACTCTATGCGCTCACGGATAGGGAGCCAATGTAAAGATGCCAAAGCTGGTTTAGCGGAAGACCGCTTTGGGATGTTCATAAGCATGCGGGCGGCGCAGTTTTGAACAATTTGTAGCTTCCGTATCGAGGAGCCAGGGGCTCCAAGATAAAGAGCATTGGCATAGTCAAGTCGTGACAAAATGAGAGCCTGAACTAGGACTCTTCTTGCAGGGAAAGGGAGTAGTGGGAGCACTTTACGGATCATTCGTAGGATCCCGTAGCAGCTTGCAGCTACCTTTTGCCCTTGTTCTTTAAAATCAAGGCTCTGGTCAAGCCAGACACCCAGACTTTTAATTTGATGTTTGGGGGTAGGGGCAGGACCAAAGGAGCTGGGCCAGAGTAGCTCAAAGTTTATATTTTCTTTGTTCCCTAAGAGCATTAATTCTGTTTTTGATCCATTGAGTTTCAAGAATGACTCTTCCATCCACCTTGATACTTTTTCTAGACAGAGGGCAAGACCGGGACTGGAGGGATCCCGCTGGTTGACAGAAACAACCAACTGGGTGTCATCAGCATACGTAATTATCCGAATCCCGAATGGGTGCAACCATGAGTTGCGCGTTGTCTGCATAGGTCACTATGTGTACTCCAAAAGGTAGCACCGACTCCGCTAATGAGCTCATTTATACGTTAAATAGAGTGGGACTCAGGGATGACCCCTGAGGAACTCCACAGCAGAGGGGCACCTGTTTAGAGGCCACATCAGCGTCAAAGACCTGGAAGGATCTATCACTCAGGAAAGATTGTAGCCATGCCAGGGCGACTCCGGTCACCCCCATTCTTCTGAGTCTATAGACCAGGATATGGTGGTTGACCGTATCGAAGGCTCCGCTGAGGTCCAGGAAAATGACCACAGTGGTGCCTCCGGAGTCCAAGATTTTTTTAGACTCTTCCACGACTGAGAGCAAGGCCATTTCTGTTCCTTGGCGAGGTTGAAAACCCGTCTGAGACGGGTGAAGAAGTTTGTGAGTCTCTAAGAAGGCAGACAGCACTGAGTTGATATATTTTTCTGCAATTTTGCTGAGATGGGATGGTAATTTCCCAGGGCAGTTGGGTCAAGGCTAGGTTTTTTAAGAAGTGCCTTCACCATCGCTTCCTTCCAGGGAGTAGGGACCACTCCAGAGGCAAACGAGGCGTTGATCAGCTCTAGAATGATGGGGGAGACGGTTCCCGCAGCCTGTCTCAGTATTTTTAGAGGTGCTGGGTCTTTAGGCGACCCACTTTTCACCTGAGACAGGATGCTATCAAGTGCCGACCTATCCATCAAGGGAATTGTCTCCAGGCGAGGTTCATTACTGTGAGGACTGATGTTCTGTGTATAGCCCTCAGTCGGAGGAAAAGAAGTGTAGATAGATTGAATTTTATTGAGGAAGATCTCCGCTAAATTGTTACAGCGTGAGCCTGAGGCATCGGGGGTCACTGGAGGAGGGGGGACTCTAAGGAGTGTTTTAGCAATACGAAAGATCTCACGCGCGGAATTAGCCCCTAGCGAAATGTTATCTTCGTAGTAAGCTGCCTGGGCTATTTTAATTTCAGCTTTATATAGTTTGATGGCCTCCCTGTATTTCGACTTCCTGTCGGAAGAGAAGTCCTCCCTCCAAGTTCTCTCAAGCTTCTTACAGGTTTGTTTTAGTACCCGACGTTTTGGGGAAAACCATGCCATTCTATTACTTCCTATTTTCGATCGGATCGGTTTTTTAGGAAGAAGCAGATCTAGGGAGTCTTGATTCCATTTGTTAAAATTTTCATTGGCAACGACAGCGTCAGAGGTAGACACTGGCTTAGTTTTCTCTAGCTGTGGAATCCATTGTTCTATCGACAGTTTGGGCCAGGGACGTGATCTTGTACAGATCGGTTTAGAATGAGACACTGCGGAGATAGGGGTCTAAAAGGATGGAATGAGAAAGTGGTCGGACCACGGTACTTGTATAGATTTCCCTCCCATTAGATCCTCCAAATTGGAGAATATAGGGTCTAATAAGTGCCTTTTCATATGGGTGGCATCGGTAACTTTTTCGTGGAACTGATAAGCAGCAAGGTCCTTTGTGATCTCAGTTGCAGCCATCTGTGAGAGATCGTCAAAGTGGAGATTGAAATCTCCCAGTAAAGTAAAATTGGCCAAGGTACTGGCGGAATTGGCTGCCAGATCAGGCAAAGAATTACAAAATTGTCCCAAAGGCCCAGGGGGATGGTAAATTAAAATACCCGAAAAGGTGAGCGAGGGTGAGAACCCTATGGAAAAGGCAGAGTTCTCGAAGTCTGGTATTAGACTTCCAGACATGCGACAGGTTAGATAGTTTTTATAAATAATAGCAATCCCGCCCCCTTTCCCTGCGATCCGGTCAAGCCTCTGGATGGAATATCCCTGAGGGAGAGCCTGGACGAGGTCGGGGTCAGATCCAGGATTGAGCCAGGTTTCAGTCAAGAACAGAACCTCTGGCCCTTCTTCTTCCAAGAGGATGAAGATTTCTGCTGCATGCTTAGGCAGCGACCTGCAGTTTAGCAGGAACATTTTGTAGGGTTTGGGTTTGGCAAAATTAATGTGTGGAGGTGTTGACAATTTAAAAGAACAGTGAACGCATTCAGTCAAACTACTATCTGGGTGAATGGAGTGTTGGCAGTTTCCCATTATGGGTCCTTTTAGATGAAGCAGCTCCTCTACTTCATAATGCAGCCGTTGTGGGGTGGGAGAAGCAGGGATTCTGGCCCCTGACCCCGACCGGACGCGGACGGGCGCAGACGGGCTCGCGTCCGCTGCGCATCCGGTCCGGCATTCTACTTAAGGAGGATTCTGCCCCGGAAGTGAGGGAGTTGGGGGGAGGAGCCATGTCCCTCCACAACAATCAGCTGTAAGGCTGCGGCGGACCGGGGACCGGCGTATGTAAAGTGCAAGTGCTAGGTGCACCAATAAGTTAAAATGCCCTGACAACAAGCAAGCTCAATTAAAATATTATGACTATGTAAGAACTAACAGTTTAAAAATGCTGGCGATTAAGAAGGTGGCGATTAGCTAAAGTGCTAGCTTTTCTGGTGTAGCGCGCTGCTGCTTACCGGTGCACGTCCGGTCCAACAGTCTACTTAAGGAGGATTCTGCCCCGGAAGTGAGGGAGTTGGGGGGAGGAGCCACGTCCCTCCGCAACAATCAGCTGTAAAGCTGCGGCGGACCGGGGACCAGCGTATGTAAAGTGCAAGTGCTAGGTGCAACAATAAGTTAAAATGCATCTTATGAATCTTAGGAGGAAGAGAATTGAACTTTTATAAAAATTGACCCCAGCGCATCAGGGATTTGGGTGAATGTGTATGGGCCATTGTTCTGTGATATTTTTGAGTATTGATCCCTGATCAGGTATTGGCCTCGCGCTGGATCAACATCAAACAATTAAAGAGAAGAAAGGTGCCGAAGCCCAGTTCCAGGACACACATCATTTTATTCCACAATAAAGAAAGCAAGGTGATTACGTGCTTAGTAACCATTCTGCCATGTGCCCCCTTTTGACTTTTTCTCAGACTGCCAGCGTTCCTAAAGACATTTTATCAAGTATTTTATACGTATAACTATAACTGCTGAATTTCTATGGTTTTGTGTCAGTGACTTCAGAACCTAACTATAAATTCCCTGTAACATTTGATTTTTTCAGTGACAAAAAAAATATATATATATATTTATATATATATTACCTACTGGCGGTCGCTAGTAGGTAGTTATAGTTAGGACCTTGTTTCCATAGGGAAAGTGTTTTTTCTTTTGCCAATATCTTTGGCGCTGTTTGACAAATCTTCACGAAATTCTCAAAACTAATGGGGCGCTCCAGTCAGCTCCTGCCTTGACAGTTTCGGGGTGATTCGTCAAGCTGGGGCCGAGAAACAAGGGGGGGTCCCAAAATGTGTTTTCTCCATGTTAATTTCCATAGGAAACTTTTGTCGCGGCTACAGCCCGAAATGCTGAACGGAATTACACCAAATTTGGCAGAAAGGTAGCTCTTGGTCCAGAGTGCACTCTTTGCTTTAAATAGTGTAAATCCGTTCAGTAGTTTTTGAAATATTAAAGGAAAAAGAAATATCGATATCTGGGCGGAGCCTAACCACACATCTCATTGTGAGATCTGATTGGCTGTCAGCACTTCATCCAAGAAATGTTGGCAGCCATCTTGGGACCAATATACATGATAGCACCCCATTAAAATGCATTGTAGTGAATGGAAGGTTTTGAGGGTCAACAAAAGGAGAATGTGTAAAGGGTGATAACAGACTTTAGTTACATTACAAATCGTTTGTTGATGGTACCATACTGATTTTAGGAATTGTGGTGTGTTATAAAGTGATTTTACCCTGTGAAAAAGCCTTCTACTGGGATATCATGAATCATGTTTGAGAGAAAACTATTTTCTCATGCTTTTCCCATAGAGGTTTGGAAGGTGCTCCAGAAGCTGAAATGAGAGCATATTTTCTGTAAATTCACATTATCTTTCTCAGTCATGTGAGAATGAAGTCAGATATTGTCAGTAAAACATGTACATCCGACAAGGGCAGAGACTGTCAGTTGATTCCTTTGTGTTCTACTGCAGCTTCCCAGAGTGTTCTAAAGAACAACTAGAGCACTATCTGTCTTACTTATCTCAAAAGTATGGCACACCTGAAGCCATCTTGATTGGAATAAACTGGTAACGCTTAAAATACTTAATTTATAAAGGAACAAAATGAGGGGTTCATTGTGCCACAGACATTATGATTAGTGCTGCAGAAAGAAAAATTAGGGCACGTTTTGAGTGACTTCTCAAATCCTCTTCTATTTCATTAAATAATTCTGGCATGCAGACTGAAACATGCACTTTCAATACCAGCAGCAGACTTCCAGTTAACTCCCTGGTGAGCAATAGCTTTACTACAGTGATCCAATGAGCAACTAGAGTGCTAACATTCTGAATTTATGGCAAATGCGTGACACATCTGAATACCTTCTTGATGGAATCAAAGTAAAAAACTGAAAGCATTTCCTACTGAGGAGACTGCAGTAAATGAGGAAATTAGGAAACTTCATAATAAATAAGTCTCCCAAGATGGCCACCAGAGAAAAAAGAGCCCAAATGTAGCACAAATATCACCCAGATGTAGCCCAAGTATAGCCCAATGACAGAAGTGTGCAAAACACTTTTTATTTTTTGTTTTTTTGCAATTTTTTATAGTGCAGACTGGTCAGGTATTGAAGTGTTGCATCTTACTTGGACCCCTTATTGCGTATTTTGCACAAAGTACTTGAGATTGATCTTGCAAAACATTGAACTTTACTATTCTGTTAAACTGAAGTTGCTCTGAGCCGGGCTTTGTAACACCCTTTTTTACCTACTGGTTTTAATTAATTCTCATTGTATTGTATTAAGAAAGAGGATTTACTGTTTTTATGTACACTTTTATGATCTATGTTTCTAAATCAGATCGAATAAAGTTTATTGAATTGTATTGAAGTCTCCCACGATGGCCACCAGAGAAAAAGGAGCCCAAATGTAGCACAAATATCACCCAGATGTAGCCCACGTATAGCCCAATGACAGAAGTGTGGAAAACAGTTTTTATTTTTTGTTTTTCTGCAGTTTTATATAGTGCAGACTGGTCAGGTATTGGAGTGCTTTACATGAGCATTGGTTACATCACACAAGGACAAATTCATTTTGGTTGTAGGCATGGGGAGATTAAGTAATTTACCAGAATCACAGAATGTCGAGCTGAAGCAGAAACCCCAACCTGGTTCCCCAGTTGCAAAGTCTGCAGCTCTGCAAGTAGCACCACATCCTCTCCCCTAAGTGCATCATTTAATCAAGTGGTCAACTGGATAAAAAAACATAAAGATAACAAATAATTTAAAAGTGCTTTGTCGCTATTTGAGAACTCAGAAAATATGTCCTCATTTTAGTTTTTTAGAGCACTAACCATAATTTCAATGCAAATAAGACCCTCTCATTTCTATAATTTCTAAAGGAAATACTTTAGGTATTACAGTTTTGATTACATCAAGATGACGTCAGGCGTGCCACACTTTTGTAATAAATATAGAACGTTAGCAATCTAGTTGTTCATTAGGATACTGTTGAGAGGCAGAGGTCAGGGGCACGGACTCGGAAAATTGAAGGCAGGTAGGAGGGTGCAGAGGCAACAATTTGACCACACTGGGCAGGCAGGAACAGGGCCGGACTGGATACCGGGCGTTTTGCTGTGCAGCCATGCTGGGGGCTGATTTCGCTGCGGTGGGTGCTGATTTCGTTGATGGAGACCTGCGTGTGCTTTTAAATAAACATTTCAAAACGAATGTTTTTAAGCACACGCAGGTCCCCATCAACGAACTCAGCCCCCAGCTCGGCAGCACAGCAAAACGCCCGGTAGCCAGTCCGGCCCTGGGCAGGAAGGGCAGTGGCAGCACAACAGACTATGGAGGGCAGTGGAAAGGGGGGCAAGGGCAACAAACCAACAATGCAGGACAGGCAAGAAAGGCTGTGGCAATATAATAGACCATTGTGGGCAGAAGGAAGAGGCAGTGGTAGTACAACCATACATGCCAACAGACCCGATTCAGCCAGGAAATGCCCAATGTTTTTAAGGGCAAATGGGCTTTATTTTATCTGTCTCCTGTCTACAATCTCCTCTTTTTCAATGTAAGTCAATGGGGAAAATCAATTCCCCAGTTTTTTTTTCAAAATCTCCCTCTTACCAAGTTCAAAATGTTAGCAAGTATGGTACATTGGATCATGGAAGGCAGGAGGAATTGGGGTAGGGACATGGACTCGGATAACAGAGGACAGGAGGGACATGGACAGGTGCACCAAACTGACCTTACAGGGCAGGCATCAGGGTTTGCAGAAGCACAATACACCACACAGGGCATGTGGGACAGCAGTGCAGCACAAAAAACCATGGAAGGCAATAGGGAGGGGACAGGACCATGTACATGGACAACAGAGAACAGAGGGGAAAGAGGCAATGGCAGCAAGCTGACCATAATGGACAGACAGGAGAGAAAGCTGCAGCATAACGGGCCATAAAGGGCAGGAGGGAGGGATCAGGGGAATTACAATGGAACAGACAAGCCGGGAGGGAGGAAATAGGGGTCTGCACATGGAAAACAGAGGGTAGGGGGCAAGTGGGCAGGGAAGGAGCAGCAAGCTGACCATGGAGGTCAGGCAGGATGGGCACTAGAAGCACAACACACCATGGAGGGCAACAGTGAGACTATTATGGCATACACACAGACCATGGAGGGAAAGTGGGAGGGGGTCAGGGGCAGCTAGCTGACCACACAGGGAAGGTGGGAGGGGCTGTGGCAGCACAGAAGACCATGCATGGCAAGCGGGAGGGTTAGTGGCTGCACAATGGTCATGATGGGCAAGAAGGAGGGGGCAGGTGCATACACAAAGGACCATGGAGGATAGAAGGGAGGGGTAGGAGCTGGGCACAGACAAGAGGGTTCAGGGGAAGGGGCCTCACAACAGACCACGTGGGGCAGGCCAGAGGAGCAGTTGCAGCACAACAGACCAGGGAGGGCAGAAGGGTGTGGCAGTAAAATGGACCATGGATGACAGGAGGAAGGGGATAGGGGCATGGACAGGCAGGGTGGAGGTGGCAGGGACAGGTTACAGTCATCTGACAATGCTAGGCAGGAGGGAGGGGAGTGGCAGCTCAACAGAACACTCAGAGTAGATAGGAGGGGAAGGTCCATGGAACATGGTGGGAAAAAAGGATGGAGCAGGGGCATGCACACAGACATCGGAGGGCAGGGGGAAGGAGAGTAGGGGCAGCAAGCTTAGCACAGAAGCTAAGCAGGAGGTCAATGATGGGGCAAAGAATTGGGCAATGGAGGGCATGAGGAGTGGACTGGGGCATCATGCTAAATGGAGAGCAGTGGCAGCACATCAGACCATGCATGGCAGGAGGGAGGAGGCTAGTGCATGGATTCTGACAACAGAGGATAGGGAGGAAGTAGATGGGGCAGCAAGCTGACTGTTCAGAGAAGGCCGGAAGGCCAGTGGCAGAACAACGGCCACACAGGGCTGTAATGAAGGAGCAGGGGCATGGACTTGGACAATGGATGGCAAAGCGGAGGAGGGGAGGCAGGAGCAGCAAGCTTAGGTGGGGGTAGCACAATGCCAGGCCAGGCCCTGCTTCCAACCCCCCACCATCCATTGTGATAGGCATCTTACTTAACGTTTAAAAAAACGAGACATTTGCTGGAAAAAACAAAGATTCCAGGGATGTTATAGTTAGACTCAGATTTCACTCGTACAAAACCAGTGAAATTCAGCAGTTATAGTTACCTGGGCTAACTATTACTTACGCCCCACAATGCACTGCTTATGACCTCAGACATTACATCATTCATGACATGGTCAGTGACATCACTCATGACATCACTCATGACATCTCAAATGAGCTGTGAATGGAATGGAACTATAATCACTAGAACTTTATCTAGGGATAGTGTGTGTATATTAGCACCCCTTTTTTTCTTTTCTTTCAGGTAAAAACCAATATAATACGCAAAGTGCCCAGATCAATATGGGCGATAGCCTTTCACTTTAAAGTAATGTGTAGTCCATTTTTTATGTTGATGTTTGCAATCGCAAGTATGTTTATTATGAACAAGTCACGATGACGAACATACAGGTATGGCGGTCACGGGGCAAGATATGCTGAAATGACATTGTGTGCATATCAACACTTGTTTTCTTTTCTTTATTTTATTAATTCCTGAATTTTCGCATTGTGACCAGGCCAATATGGCCGCCAGCTTTTTGGATTAATGTAATATGTAGTCCTTTGTTAATGTTGGCAACTAGAGGCATTTGTACATTTAAATAATGAGCTACAATGAGGTCTTCTATCGTTATCAAGGTTCGGACGAGCCGAAACGCGTGGATCATGTCTTTTCCAGATGAAATACTTCCAAACTACAACCTGAGTGCTGATTCCTTCCTTGTAAGAGTGAGAGGAGATTGAATGCATATATATAAAATTCACTGAAAAAACCACAGGTTTCAGGGACGTTATAGTTAGAAATTAGCATTTAAAAAGCCTTAGATATTCACTGAAAAAACCACAGGTTTCAGGGACGTTATAGTTAGTCTGACATTTCACTCGTACAAAACCAGAGAAATTCAGCTGTTATAGTTAGCTGAGCTAACTATAACTCACGCCCCGCAATGCACTGCTGATGATGTCACATATTACATCACTCATAACATGGTCAGTGACATCACTGATGACATCACTGATGACATCTCAAATGACATCACTGATGACATCATCCAGTGACTGTGAGTGATTCTAAAAAGTTTAAAATGTGATATATATATATATATGATGATTCAGTCAATGTGTGACTGACTGTATAAGTGAGTGATTATACGTGTCTGGATGAATGTATGGGTGAGTGACTAATCTGTGTGAATGTCTGTATCAGTTTGTCAGTTGGTGTGTAAGTGGCTGCATGGGTTGGTGAATAGGTACATGAGTGTCTATATAGGTTATTGATTGGTTGTCTGAGTACCTGTATGTGTGCCTGAGTGTCTGTGTGTTGTGTGACTACCTGCATGGACGTGTGAGTGGGTGATTCACTGGGTGTATGGGTTCAGGAGTGCGTCTGCGAGGTGCTGTATGGGTGAGTGAGTGTTTATATGGCTGTGTTGGTGAGTGAATGGATGTCTCAAAGGTATATGTGTGAGTAACTGCATATGTGAATGGCAGTATATGTGAGTGTTGGAGTATATAAGTGGCTGTATGTGAGAGTGAGTGATTGTGAGAGTGGATGTATGGATGAATGTGTGCTTGTGTCAGTGATTGTATAAGAGAGTAAGTATGTGTTAGTATCTGTATGAATAAGTGAGGTGATGTGTGTATAACTGCATAGGTGAGTAAATGGCATTGTGATTGACTCTTTGGTTGACTGACTAGGTGTGTGGGTAACTATGGGTGAGTGGCGGTGTGTGAGTGTCTGTATGGGTGTATCAGTGCATATAATAGTGTCTGTATTGATGAGTGACTGAATGTATGAGTGACTGTATGGGTGAGTGAGTAGATGTGTGTGTGTAGACCTAGGAATCAGTGAGTGGGTATGTACTAACTGGTATTGGTGTGTCTATGGTTTCGAGAATGGTAATCTGTATTTTAGAGTGGGTGTATGAAAGGTTATATTAGGGTGTGAGTAGGTGCATCAGAGATTAAGTGGATGATGTCATCAGTTATGTCATTTGAGATGTCATCAGTGATGTCATCAGTGATGTCATCAGTGATGTCACTGACCATGTCATGAGTGATGTAATATGTGACATCATCAGCAGTGCATTACGGGGCGTGAGTTATAGTTAGCTCAGCTAACTATAACGGCTGAATTTCTCTGGTTTGTACGAGTGAAATGTCAGACTAACTATAACGTCCCTGAAACCTGTGGTTTTTTCAGTGAATATATATATATATATAATATATATATATATATATATATATATATATATATATATATATATATATATATATATATATATATACTGAGAGAGATAACTATCATGTGTATATGTGTCTCTATATATGTATATATTTAGATGTGTGCATGTCTATGTACATTTATCCTTTTATTTTTTCTTCAAAAACAAAAGATAGATAGATAGATAGATAGATAGATAGATAATTTTCCAAAATCGTGACATGTATTTATTTTACGGTAAAGTGACTAGACATTTGAACAAATTTAAATATCGGGACTGTTTTTTGCAAATGTGGTACATTTGAAGAACCTTTTTCAGTGTGAATTGCAAGCTCAAAACACTACCTTTTTCTCCATAGCATCTGTATTGACTGCTTTAAAAGTCATTGTTGGAAGCACTTATTTATTATAAAAGGCCGTAAATATCCATTTGACTTATTGCTGTAAAGGCCTCACTGAATCTGAAGCTTCATCACATTTAGTTAGAGGGAGAACACAAACAAATGCACCTGGGATGGCAATGCTGGGACTTTTATGACCTCCACTCATTCCTCCCTCACCCAAGGCGATGATTGAATGTCATCTGAGATGCAAAGAAAGGTTAACTTGCTTTAAATGTGCCTCATGGAAGAACATCTCAGTCTTCAGCAGACAAGCAGCCCAAACTAATGAAACAATTCTGCTGAAAAATAGGAATGCTCCAGCTCTCATTGAAAAGCTCCACTGAGAAGAGAACAGGAGCCTGTATAAAAGCTGCTCATGTGGCTGGTCTTTGTAAATGAGCTGATGTTAAAGCCATTGAGGTTGATGGCAGAGTGCATGCTCCAGTAAAGGCCCTGAGTGCTGGGTGAATAGAGGCAGTGCACGGGTCCTTGCAGGCACACAGTATACAGGCAACATAGGTGAATATCTTGGAGCCCTCCTTAACTTACCATTGGTTGGCTTTCCTGTCACTCTCATTTGCCTGCTGACACTTCTAAAAAATATAAATCTTAATATTTTTGACTTAAAAAATGTTGAAAATGCTTTAAAATGAAAAGACTAAATTATAACATGAAAACAATGCACTTCCTTTGACAAGTGACAGTCAGAAAAGAGGACGGATCAGGAAGACAAGGAACAGAGTTACGGGAGTTATTATCTTATATGCAAACAAACTAAAAAATAGGAAGACTAAATTGTATTCTTACATTAGGATAAAAAAGATTAACAAGCAAGAAAATTGTAAAAAAAAAAGAACACTTGAACAGGAGGAACCGGCAAGAGTTAATGAAATGACTGAAAAAACATTAAGAAGACATAAATATTTGAGGTAAAGAGGTATTAAAAGGAATACAGTACAGTAACAGAATAACAAATTCAAGTTTATGAGCTCTAGTTATATAAACATTCTAAACCTGAAGTCAAAACGGACGGGATGCTAGTTTTAAAGCAAATAACGAAACAGCTTAACAGTCTTGAAAAAATGTAGTGTACGGAATCCTTGCATATTTGCTACTATGTACAGTGTCATATTAAGATTTTGGGGGCCCTGGGCAAGAAATATTTTGGGGGACCTTGTTTGCAACAACTTTGAAGGTTTTACCCATTCTTTTTGCTAATTCAAGCCCTATGTTGCCTAACAATATTGAAGTATGCAATAAAGGTTAAGGTACAAAAGTAGAGCTGGAGAGAAAGTTCACTTTCCCAGGGGCCCCTAAAAAGGTGGGGGCACTGGGCAATTGCCCACTTTGCCCATAGCTTGAAACGTCTCTGACTATGTACCATACCCGTTCTCTTCTGTAAATACCAAATCAATTCAATTCTTTCTTTGACTATCAGCAATATTCATATTCACTCAATAATAACACAAATGAGTTTCAAAGTTTCCATATTCCATAAAATGTCCTTTAAATCTATAATGACAAATCAACATTGTCATTACTGTTGTTTTCTGTTGGACTTAGCCCTTTCTGCAGGGTTGTCCCCAAACTTGTTTTGCCTTCTTCCTCCTATCTTTGCTGAATTCGTTTTTGTTGGCTCTAGGACTCTGTGCACTTCACCACTGCTAACCAGTGCTAAAGTGCTTGTGCTCTTTGCTTGAAACATGGTAACACTGGCTTATACCCAATCCCCATATTTAATTTACTTATATGACTCTAGTAAAGTGTATTACATGTGCCTAGGGCCTGTAAATTAAATGCTACCAGTGGGCCTGCAGCACTGATTGTGCAGCCTACTTAAGTAGCCCTTTAAACATGTCTTAGGCCTAACTTCCTTCTTAATATATATAAGTCACCCCTAAGGTAGGCCCTGAACAGCCCCAATGGCAGGGTGCAGTGCATATAAAAAGTTGGACATATACTTTTAAGTTTTACATGTCCGGGTAGTGAAAAACTCTCGCATTTGTTTTTCACTACTGCAAGGCCTGTCTCTACCATTGGATAATATTGTAGGTACCTTATTACATTTTATAAGCATCATTTCCAAATGGGAAGAGGTATCAGTTCATGTTTGGTGTCTCTTGAATTACAATTTAAAATACTAATTTATTGTGAAGTCGGATTTTAAATTGCAATTCTGAAAATGACACTTTGAGAAAGTTGACATTTTCTTGCCTTAGCCATTTGGTGCCTGCAGCCTGTCTTTGGTCACATTCCTCATAGACAGCCACACACAATGGGAGGTTAGGTGTGCATGGATGGGCCATTACTGGCAGGATGATAGGAGCTGGGCCCAGCCCCACTTACACCTGAATAGGCTGTCCTGTCTCCACACAAAGGGCTGCAAACCCCTGTAGTAAGTCTGGAGCCAGGGCCAGAAAGGCAGGGCATTTGTGCACCCTAAAGACATGCATCTAGAAGCTTCTTCACACTTCAAAGGCACAACTGTGTATAAAAGAAGTACCTCAGACACCACCACTTCAGTACACTTCTGGACCTGTGGATTCTCTACTAGGAAGAAGGACTGCTGTGCTGCTACAGGGACTGCCACTCTGCTGGACTTCTGTTCTGAATAAGCTGCTGCCCTGCTGTGCTGACCTGCTGCCTCCTGCCCTCTTGCTTAGGGAAGAACAACTGGAGCTGCAACTTCATCTTGAACCTAGGATCCCTGAGTGACTCAAAGGGCTAGTCTACTGGCCTCTTGATCTGAGCCTCAGGGACATAAAAGGCTCCCGAACAGCTCCTGGACCAGTCTTCAGAGAGTTCCTGATCCCCAAGTGGTGTCTCTCTCCCTTGGTTTGGCTCATGGGCTCTTTAAATCAAGCTTATGGGCTCTTTGTGACCATGGACAGGCCCGTTCCCACCGAGATCACTCCGCTCACACTGCAATTCAGCATGAGCCGCAGCCAGCCTGTCTGTTCTCACAGCAGCATTGACAGCCCACAGGGGACCACCAGCGTGAAGCTCCATCTCGCCCATCCACGACGCCCGGCCTGCTCTTCGCACCATACCGTCTACAGCCCGCGACGCTCTCCTTGCTCCTCGCCTCCTCTCCAGTTCAAATGGAACTCTTGGCACAAAACCTGAGAAGGTAAACTTTCAGCTGGACTAATCTGGGACTGTATCCGACCTGCACTCCATCACAGTTGGCCTGAACTTTTGACTTTGACCTGGTCCAGCGTGACCAGATAGCCACAATTGGTGCTTTGTGCTATTAGGCACTATTTTACAGTTTATTCTTCAAAAATTAATAACTCCAGTTCTACTGATTGGATTTTTGTCATTTTGGTCTTGCTTTATTTATTAAATTAAGCTCTATTTTTCTAACCTGGTACAGTATGCTTTTGTGTGTTGTTTTCACTGTTTGAAGGGTTGTACATATACATTACATATTGCCTCTAAGTTAAGTCTGACTGCTCTGTGCCAAGCTACCAGGGTAAATTTCAAATTTCAAATGTATGTATTGATTTGCATGATTAGTCAAAATCATTGCAAAGTATTAATTGAAAATAGAATACAATGCCATTAAATACAGTAACCCTTTCGCTGCTTGGGGTTGTTCTTGCTTAGGCCTCCATAACTTTTTGTCCACATAAGCTATCCATTTCAAATTTGCATCCCTTTTACCAACATCTCGGGGATTCTAAAGGCACCCAGAGTTTGTGTATTCCCCTGGAGGGGACTGAGAAAATAGTCAAAGTATAGCTACATTTGGAGTTTTTGGGGAAGAATAGGAACAAAGAGCTCTGGATAAAAGAGTTGTTTAAAAAAAAAAATGGTATCAATGAACGGTTTACTGTGCTAAAATCACCATCTTCCCAGCTTTCAGAAACATGCAGACCTGATTTAAAAAAAACATTTTTTTACCACAGTTTTGGCATTTTTCCTATTTTTTGTGCTTTCAACCTACTTCCAGTTTGTGGTGGAAACCAGTGTGAAATCCATGGGTGATCCAGAAAAGTTATAGATTTCTGAAAAATAGACAAAATTCCAAATTCAGCAAGGGGTTATATGTGTAGATCGCTTAAGGTTTTCCTAAACAAACAATGGGCCTCATTATGATGGTGGTCAGTCGGAGCGCCGCCCACTATTGCAGCAGTTAGAAGACTGCCCGACAAACAGGCGGGTGTCTGACCGCTGCATTTCAATGTGACCACCGTGCTGGCAGTCAGCAAGTGCTCCATATCACAGCAGATTGTGCTGTGGCCAAGGAAAAGCGCTGCAGCACAATCCGCCGTGATACAGAGCACCTCCTGCACATCCATGGACCGTGTGCCATGCACCATGTCGTACATGGCACACGGTGCATGGAGGTGAGTGGGGGCACTACATGTGCCCCTGGGGCCATTTTGCAGTGGCCCATGACTGGCAGGGGCCCTGTTTGGGGCACCCAATATCCCTTTCCGACAGTCTTTACATGGTTTTGTTCCCACCATGAACAGGCTGTCGAAAAGGGAAATCCATATCCCGATGGCAGTGCCTGGCTCGGCACCGCTGCCATTCAGGGGTGTGACTCCGACCGCCACCCCGTTAGGATCTGAGATCCTGGCGAAAGCGGAGGTCTTGACTCCGACCACTGTGGTCCAACCACCAGCATTGAAATACAGCAGTCGGACCGAAGGGCTGTCAGCGGTCAAACCCCCACTGACAGCCAGTCGGTGGCAGTCCGACCGCCATCATAATTAGGCCCTAACTATTGAAATAAAGAAATACTGAAAATGAGTAGGAAAAAAGCAGCCATTTGTGACAACATTTTCATCATTCAAATTTGTCACAATGGGCGATTCACAAAAGCAATATATATCATCATGTCTTCTAGGCCCTTCTGGTTGCGGTGATATATAGGGTTTGTAGGTTTTACAAGAACCCAAGTACCCAAAGCCAACAACTGAGCTGCACCGTACAATGTTTTTTCATTGTGTACCGAGAATAGACCAATTCATATGGTGAAATATGTAGAGTGAAAAATGGGTATCAAGGAAACATATATTTCTAAAATGGGCACAAGATATGGAGTTTAGGTGCAGTGGTTATTTGCACATCTCAGAATTCGTGGACACCTGTCCTAAAATATGATTAAGAGAGTATTTTTCAAAACGTCTTCTTTCTTACACACTGGCATACCATTAGAAAGCACAAATGCAGCAAATCCAATTGGTAATAACAAATATCCTACTATTCTTTGCTCCCACATGGCCTCTTATAAAAATGGTACCTAACGTGTGTAGGCCTGCCTAGTAAACGCGACAGGAAACGGCCCAAAATGCAACATGGATACATCAAATTTTTCCACTTAAAACTGACCTGTTTTTTGCAAAGTGGGTAGTTGTGAATTATGGGCCGTAGCTCATTTGGCACCTAGAGAAACCTAGCAAACCTGTACATTTTTGAAAAGTAGATACCCAGTGGAGTCCAGGTTGGGGTTTTGTGTGGCTCTCACCAGATTGTTTTACCCAGAATCCCTTGCAAACCTCAAAATTTGACTAATAAAACACATTCTCCTCACATTTCTGTGATGAAAGGTTCTGGAATCTGTGGGGCCACAAATTTCCTTCCACCTAGCATTCCCTAAGTCTTCCGATAAAAATGGTGCCTCACTTGTGTGGGTAGGCCTAGTGCCAGCGACAGGAATGGATCAAACCAAGTATAATGGGAGCCCTTGCGTGGGGATTCCTATTGACCTCCGTTGGATCCGTTCCTGCCACTGGCACTAGGCCCAACCACACAAGTGGAATAGCTCTTTTATCAGCACAAGTGGGGAAATGCTGGGTGGTAAGAGTTTTGTGAATTTATGCAGATTCCAGAAGTTTCCATCACAGAAGTATAGAGAAAATGTGTGATTTCAGGCAAAGGTTGATGTTTGCAGGGCATTGTGGGTAAGAAAACCTCATGGCATTCACACAAGGCACACCACCCTGGAATCCACTGGTTGCCTGTGGCTGGTAGGTTTCCAAGGGTGGAGGTCGAGCATGGCCCCAAATTCAGTCAGCTACCCCTATTGCTGATCTCTCCATGTAGCACTTTAGGGCCTTTTGTGTCAAGATATCTTGGTCCACCCACACAAGTAAAGTACCATTTTTATCAGGAGACTTGGGGGAATGCTTTGTGATAGAAAATTTGTGGCTCCCCACAAATTCCAGAAGTTTTCCTCACAAATGTGTGTTTTTAGTCAATGTTTGATATGTGCAGTGCATTGTGCGTCTGAAAATGGTGTGGGATGCAGGTGAAGCACACCACCCTGGACTCCCCCAATGTCTAGGTTTTGAACTGTCTGGGTCTCGTAGATTTTTCCAGGTGGCAGCCTACCCAAGCCCATAAAGGGCAGCCGTTCACCATTACAAGTGGGATGGTACTGGGAGATGGCCAATCTCTCCTGGGCCATTTGCAACAACAATAACCAAAATAATCAAATGTCCTCTTTCTTCCCATGGGGAGGCAATGCTTTAGTCCGCAGGGGAGCAAAAAGACTGTTGAGGTTTTAGGGTTGAGGGTGGGGCCTGATGTTAGGCTGGGAAAGACCCACCCTATTCTTTTATTCAAATTATATATTACTGCCATACAGTGGGCTTTTTGCCTCCCGAGGGGCAGATCGGAGGTAATTACCCCATATGCCCCCACCAAGTCGCAGAAAGACCATTGCCCCATTTACTTGGAGTGGGGGCATAACCATGCTGGGCAGCCCCCACCCCTATATTTAAAATAAATAGTATCCCTGACTTCTATTGGGCTTTTTGGCCCGGGAGGAGGGGGAACAGGAGTAATTACCCCAATCTACCCCTTAGGGGGGGGCAGAAAAACTGTTGCCCCATTTAGTTAGGGTGGGGGCATGGCCATGCCCATAGTGGGCAGGTCCCACCCCTACAATTCTAAAAAGAAAATCATCCTTGGTGTCTAGTGGGCCTTTTGCCTCTCGGGGGACAGATGGGGTAATTGCCACCATCTGCCCTCCAGGGAAGCAGAAAGATTGTTTTCCCATTTTTATGGAAGTGGGGTAATAGTCCCCACCCCTGCAATAATTCAAAATAAAAAGTATTCTCTGGTTTTCTAATGGGCTTTCTTCTCCCCGGTGGGGCAGATGGGGTAAGTGCCCCCATCTGCCCCCAGAAAGACTGTTTCCTCATTTTTATGGCTGTGCAGTCATGGGCATGCCCATGCCCATGCTGGGTAGCCCCACCCCTACAATTCTATGAAAACAAAGTAATCCCTGGTGTCTAGGGGGCTTTCTGCCCCCCCCTGGGGGGCTGATAGGGATAATTGCCCCCATTCACCCCCCAGGGGGAGAAGAAAGACTACATTAAAAAACAGCAAGGGGGAGCACAAGCTCTTGCCCAGGGGGCCGTTTCCCCTCTCCCTGGTGTCTAGAGGGTGGATCCCTGCTTGGGGATCGCCTTCCTGTGGCGATCCTCAAGCAGGGATCCTCTGGGAATTATACCATTGAAAAGGGGAGGTTCTACCCTTTACAATGACACCTCCCTCCATCTGAATCGGTGCTCGGGGGGCTGAGATATGCCCCGAGCACCGATGCAGTGAAAATGAAATGTGCCGATTCACTCATTTCACTTTCACTTTCAATGTAATGACGTCAGTGCGCCATGCACGCCGATCGTCATTACATTGAAAACAAAAATGCACCGGGCTGCTGGGGAAGTTCTTCCCCAGCTCAAAAGGCTGAAATAAAAAAAGGAAATTCCTCTGGTGTTCACATCAGAGGGGTTTCCTGCCTTGGGTGCGAGGACGGCCTGGAGCCGTCCTCAACACTTGAGGACTGATGAGAAGGACGGCTTGGTGCCGTCCTCTGCACAGAAGTGGATAAAATATAAAGCGGCCTCTCAAACACCAGACTACTGATGCAATATGACAAACTATAATTTACCAGGCATAAAAAGAGCACAAGCCATTTGGGATATAATTGTCAAGAATCTCCAGGAACTAAAGAGATTATAAAAACCTAGGTGCAATATAACATACTGTTCACAAACCTTCAAAAGCATAGTTAAAATATCCAAAGAATAAAAATACAACCAGCTCAAGAAAACAATAAATATAATAAATCAGGTGCAATTATGGCGGTTTAACTTGCTTGTACTGGCAGCTTCTGTGCAAACAGAGGCAATGTCTAGATAGCAATTATCAGAGCACTGCAGATGGCAAGTAACAGCTGAAACAGATTAAAAAGAGAGCCCAGAAATGTCGGCAGCCAGTATTTTGGCAAACATAGCAAACAACCCACCTCAACAGCAAAAGTGCCAGTGCTATTCACGTCAAGTTCTACTATAATTCACAGTTAGTCAGGCTGAGACAAAGATGGCATCTTAATCAGAATTGAGCCATTATCATACTGCTAAAACAATGATTTAAAAGTATGTATTAAATATGAACAAGTCAATAACTGTCTATGCCACAGCACTAAACGTCATGGTTGCAAACTTCATGTATTTTAAAAATACTTTACACATTGCCTCTAAGCTAAGCCTGCCAAGCTACCAGGGGGTTGAGCACAGGTTAATTTAGGGTTTGCCTGTTCCTTACCCTGACAAGGATTGTGGTTGCTGCTTGGCCAGGGCTTACCCCCAGTCAACCAGTAACCCAGTTTCTCACATTTTCTGATTACACTATCTAATTCCTTGTTAATTCAAACTTTTTAGAGTTCTTGAGTTAGTTTTATTTCCTCCAGTGCTTTTGGATCTTTCAAAAGCACTTAAAATATTTTCTAATCTTCAAGCATGTTGCAGACATTTCCCTTCAAGTTTAGAAGTTCAAAGGTATTAATCAAATGCCACAGTGTACAGGTAACTTCCTGGCCACTGTAGTCCCTGCCATTTCCTAAAATTGGTATAGCAGCATTTCAATCGATATGAGACACCTGGTTGATTAGATCAGTGCTATGTTGCTGAATCCTGCATATCTTGCACTGAAAAGGAGTGGGCATAGGTGATATGCACATTAATGGGACCGCAAATTGGCATTTAGGAACATTGGCAACTAGAACTAAAGTCAGACCGATCTAATCGATACAGAACTGAAAACCATTATAAGAAAATGGGTATTAGTTGGGGAGGATGTCAGACCTTCCCAAGTAAAACATCCAAAATCTTGTCAGGACCAACACACAAGTTCAATAAATAAACCTGGGTTTAACCTCTGGTAACTATGGCACAGGGCAGACAGGCTTATTTTAAGTAAACACATGTAAAGTGTGTTGAAGTATCAAAACAATTAAAAAGTCCAAACACAACACAATAAAAGCCCACAACCAATTTCTAAATATAGAGAATATTTTAATTAGAAAACATACACAAAAAGTATTAAAATCCAATAAGAGTAGCTGGAGATATGATTTTTTAAAGTGGCAAAAATCACAAAGAAATAGCAAAGTGCCAATTAGAAGTAATTGTTTGTGGTTGAATGGGACATAGGTGAGATCTCAGAATAACTGTGATGGAGTGAAGTTGGATACACCTAGTGGGTCATCTCAGTCAAACTTTCTACCTTCTGACATATTCTTTTTTATATAAATTGAAATTGTCCTGCATGGCAAGCTTAAAAGTTGTAATCATAGAAGTCCTCCCGAAGTGGGACAGCCACATTGGATATGGTCTAGCGAGAGCTTTTGGTTTTGATGGCAAAAGCTCAGAGCTGGAACATTTTAATTTGATGCCTGACGAAGTCCTCTTATCGGTCAGATAGTTTTTCGCTCCTTCACCCAGTAGAAATGTCTAACTTTGGACTTAATCTCTTTTTTGTAGCTCAAAATCCTTCAGCTGGACAAGCTTGAGACTGTATCTGACAAAGTTCTCTTGAAAGTGGATACCATTGCCACAAGGTCCAGCTAAAGCTATGGAGGTTTTGGAAATGACTGGTTGCGTGTATGTCTGTATCAGTCAGTCAGTTGGTGTCAAAGTGGCTGTATGGGTGTGTGAATGGGTAAGTGAGTGGCTGTATGGGTGAGTGATCGGTTGTCTGAGTACCTATATGGGTGTCTGAGTGCCTGTGTGGGTGTGTGAGGGTGTGTGTGACTGCCTGTATGAATGAGTGAGTGGGTGAATCAGTGGCTGTATGGGTTAGTGATTGTGTATGTGAGGGGCTGTATGGGTGAGTGAATGTGTGTATGGCTGTATGGTTGTATGGGTGAGTGAGTGGATGTGTCAGTGGTATATGGGTGAGTAACTGGGTATGTGAAAGGCAGTATGGGTGAGTGATGGGGTATACAAGTGACTGTATGGGTGAGTGAGTGAATGTGAGAGTGGCTGTATGATTGACTGCATGGGTGAGTAAGTAGGTGTGTGAGTAGCTCTCTGGGTGACTGACCCAGTATCTGAGTGGCTGTATGGGTGTGAGTGGATATGCCAGTGGCTGTATTTGTGGGTGTATAATGACTGTATAGGTGAGTGAGTGGAATGGGTTGTAGATCTATGAATTAGTGAGTGGGTGTGCAAGTACTGGTATGAGTCTGTGAATGGGTTTGTGAATGGTTGTGTGGTAGTGGGTGTATGAAAGGTTCTATGGCGATAGTCATTTTCTGGATGATATCATCAGTGATGTCATGAGTGATGTCATCAATGATGTCACTGACCATGTCATGAGTGAAGTAATATGTGAAGTCATAAGCAATGCATTGCGGGGTTGTAAGTTATAGTTAACTCAGGTAACTATAACTGCTGAATTTCACTGGTTTTGTATGAGGGAAATCTGAGCCTAACTATAACGTCCCTGTAACCTTTGGTTGTTTCAGTGAATTTCTAAGGTTTTTTTAATTCTATTTCCTAACTATAACGTCCCTGTAACCTTTGGTTTTTTCAGTGAATTTCTAAGGTTTTTCAAAATCTATTTCCTAACTATAACGTCCCTGTAACTTCTGTTTTTTTAAGTGAATTTCTATGGTTTTTTAACTGGTAGGCGCATTTACAGAGTGGCGGAGAAAAGGGGTGGGGCCTCTGACCAGCTCTCAGGAATCCCGCTCTGAGGGTCTTACTGGAGGTAACAGGAGGGCTTATTGGCCCCCAAGGTCCCTCAGCCTCCAAGGGGACTTGATCCCCCAACCAGTATTGCGCTAGGAGGCGCGTTTGCAGAGTGGTGGAGAAAGGGGGTGTGGCCTCCGACAACCTCTCAGCAATCCTGCTGTGTGGGACTTACTGGAGATAACAGGAGGGTTAGTTGTCCCCAAGGACCATCAGCAGCCAAGGGGACTTCCTCCCCCACCAGCAGTGCACCAGGAGGTGCGTTTGCAGAGTGGTAGAGAAAGTGGGCATGTCCGCCAAAGACCTCTCAGCAATCCTGCTGTGTGAGACTTACTGGAAGTAATAGGAGGGCTTGTTGACCCCAAGGACTCTCTGCAGTCAAGGGGACTTCATCCCTCCACCAGCAGTGGGCCAGGAGGCGCGTTTGCAGAGTGGTGGAGAAAGGGGGCTGGGCCTCCAGCGAACTGCCGGTCCTTTTAAAAAATATATATATATTTTTTTAAATGGGGGCAGCCTTGTCCCTCCTCTCCTATGCCATTTTGGGCCCGGGGACCCCATACCCCAGGGTCAGCCCTTTTTTCAATGGGGAGACGGGCAGTGCAGCCCTCCTCCACGAGCCGCTTTCCGCTCCGGTGACCCCATCCCCCAGGGTCTGGCCTTTTAAAAAACAATAAATTAAAGGGAGGGGGGCCGAGCGGCCCCTCTCTCAGGCTGATTTTGACCCCGGGGATCCCATCCTCTGGGGCCCGGCCTCTGTTGTGGATGCCCTGGTCCCACCCATGGCACCCACTTGTCATTGATGGGGACCGCGGGGAAAGCCTCAAGGCCCCTGCGGTCCCTGCTAACTCCCCGTGTCCTGCAGGAGCCGGCATTGCTTTTGGACAGAGGGAGTTGCTGAACATGCAGCTCTATCTGTCCAAAAGCAATTCTGCACCACTTTCAGCAAGCGAGAGCAAACCATGGCAAAGGCATATCCGTTGTAAAACAATTTGTTGTAAAGCCTTTCATGGTAAAGGCATTTTTGTTGTAAAGCCTTCGGTGTAAAGTCATCTCGTTGTTTGCCTTCATTGATAAGGATGTTTCCCACTTTTCACACCTCATTAGGAAGAAACACTGTTAAAGTAGCAACTGCTGCCAGAATCCTGCTAATTAGCCTAATGGAGATCCAGGGAGGCATAATCTAACATTTTCAAAGTTTTATTTTTCCTTTCGATTTAACAAAAACACACCTTCACCACTGAATTGGATTCTATTAAAATGTAAAAACAGTAGTTGAATCATTTCAGGAGCTTATCCCAGACCAAAGATAGTAAAAGGTTTTTTAATTGCACTTAAATGTTTCTCATAGGATCAGCTACAACCCTTTTTAGTGCAAATAGCTGTGGGGGTCTAGTCTCCGTAGGAACATGCCAACATAGCATTTTCATATGCTTCACTGTTAAATGTTAGGCACCCTACCTTGTGGGCTACAAGGCTTACATGGGCTAACCTATTTAATATTTAAAAGTAGGGTTCTTTCCTGTCATAAAGTGTTATTTTGACAGTTTTGCCCGCAGGTTTAAAAGCTTTTACTGTCAAGGTACACATGTAGGCTAGTTTTTGCTTGTTAACCTAGTGATTGGTACACTAGGTGCTACGTTCAACAAGCGACATTTAACTTTCCATGCCACTGGTGTACTTTCCTGCACCATATTCTATGGCCGTACTGAAAAGTGAAATATATGGCAAATGGGGATTAACCAATTTTTTCCAGTTTTTGGGGTCAGAGCACATACACTGGAGACTGGGCAGTAGTGTCCCGGTATGCAGAGTTCCAAAACCAGCAATACTAATCAGCACAAAACGGGAGAAATCATGCTAAAAGAGGGATTTTCTCACAGCCATTATTACTCAGAGTTCTTATGGGCCTCTCATTCTCCTGAAGTTTCTTACTGATATCAAAACATAGGGGGTTATTTACAAGAGGCCTGCACCATCGGAGCATAATTTTCATTGACTCTCCGATGGTGCAGGCCTCTCAATATTATCTATGAGGTGAAGCAAAGCCACCCTGCGTGGCTTTGCATGGCCTCATAGATATGGAGTAAAGCCTTATTAAAGCGCTGCCTTGCCTTACTCTGCGTCAAGGAGGCGTTCTGTTGCAGGGATTCTGCTCAGGAACAGAACTATGCTTGGGACAGTAGAACATCAGTAGTTAGGGACTGAGTCACCATACCACCTCAGTACCATGAGCTCGAGTCCAACTAGCTATAGTGTCTCACTTGCCCTCCCACTCATAACCAGAGGAACAAGTGAATTGACACCCCAGAACACAACACTCCTGACCCTCTCAGGGATCGCGGTGACAGGACACTCCCTTTCGCTCACACACTCCTACTCATCCACAATAAGATATGAAAAAGACATGAAGGAAGTTTGAACTGTTTATTAAAACTATTGTGCTCTGAAATGCAGTATACGTGCCACTATTAGAAAACAACTGCCTAATCTGCCTCATTCCTAAAGAAGGTCGAGATCCAAAATTTTGTAAGAATTATCGTCCGATCTCCCTGGTTAATGTTGATTATAAGTTATTTGCCAAATCGCTTGCTTTACGTTTAGATCCTCTCATGCCTCACCTTATAGGTAAGGAGCAGTGCGGTTTTGTCAAGGGGAGACTTACCTCGGATAATTCCCGTCTTTTCCTCAATGTTTTAAATAAAGTTCCCTCCCTCTCCACTTCCCTGGCGGCTATCTCTGTTGACGAAGAGAAGGCCTTTGATAGAGTAGATTGGTCCTTTTTATTTGCCTCATTGCAATGGCACGGTTTTGGTCCTAAACTGATTTCACTTATCTCTTTACTTTACTCTGCTCCCAAAGCTTCGGTATTAGTCAATGGTCGAATCTCATCTTATTTTCCTCTTCAACGTGGCGTTCGTCAAGGTTGCCCTTTATCCCCTCTTCTTTTTGTCCTTGCTCTTGAACCCTTTTTATCTTCTATTCGTAATAACGATTCCATCTCCTGTTTTTCTTATGGTGACCATCACTTGAAACTTTCTGCTTATGCAGACGATATTCTTTTATTCATTTCTGCTCCGGAAACCTCTATTCCCCCTTTATTATTTGAATTTGATTCTTTTTCCCAGGTCTCTGGCTATAAAATTAATTCAGATAAGACCGAGATTCTCCCCTTACAAAATTCTGTCTTCCCCATTCCTTTTCTTCCACGGGATTTGCCTGGAATAGTTCAAAAATTAAATATCTAGGCATATGGTTTTCTAATTCCATTACTTCTTCAATTAAATTAAACATGTCTGCAGTTTTATCCCGAGTTGAGAACTTACTCTCTTCCTGGAACCCTCTCTTTCTTTCTTGGTGGGGTCGATTAGATTCAATTAAAATGATGATTGCTCCAATTTTAATTTATACTCTCTCCATGCTCCCCATTCATATCCCCGCTCTTTATTTTAAACGGATCGATTCATGCCTCTCTAAATTTCTCTGGAAAAATAAAAAAGCCAGAATCGCTTTCTCTTCTCTTCGTAAGACCAGACCCAATGGTGGGGTGAATTTCCCGGATTTTCGTCTCTATCACAAATCCTTTTCCCTTCGTCATGCTTCGAGATGGATCACATCTGATTCCTCCCCCTTTACCCCACTTTGGCTCTCTATTGAACACATTTTACTATTACCCTTTTCTTTCAAGGAAATTATAACTTTTTCTGCCAAAACCTCCCTTACCTCCCTTCCCTTATTTAGACACACCTGTTCCCTTTTGAAACCCCTGGTCCAACCCACTCCTATCTCTCGCGAATCCTTCTTGGACTCCTCTATTTGGTACAACTCTCTTATTCTCTTTAACAACAGACCCGTTTTTTGGAAAGCGTGGAGACTCAAAGGAATTATCTGGGTTAAGCAACTTTTCAATGGACTTTCACCATGTTCTTTCCCTCAATTTCAGGCTTTATTCCATTGTCCCCGTTCCTTTTACAGAAGTTTACCACTCTTATGGTGATTATTCTTGGCGTTTACTACTCCCTTCCCTCTTTAACCCCAACTGGCGTCCAAAATCCTCTTCTTAAAATACTCCTCTCCCTACCCAAAGCCTCCCTTGTATACAAATTTTTCTTAGCCCCCAATCCAGACAGAACCAAATCTAAATTGGAACTTTCTTGGGAATCTGATCTGGGTTGCGAATGGAATATCGCCTTCTGGGATAAACTTTGGACCATATCTCTCAAAATCTCTCGTTCTGCCTCTCTTACCCAATCTATGTTCTTTCTTTATCACAGACTTTATCTTACCCCTGCCTCTATAGCCCGTTTCTCCTCTTCTACTGATTCTGTTGGACTTGTGGTTCCTCTAATGCTAATCTCATTCATCTTCTCTTTCTCTGTCCTTCGGTTTGTGACTTTTGGGGGAAGGTTTGGTCATATATCTCCCGACTATTTAAGATCTTCATTCCTCACTCTATACCCCTCCTCTTTGTTGGCAGTCTCTCTGATTCCCTAGATCTCCCCTCACATAGTCACGGTCTTTTTGATCTCATGCTTGCTCTAGCCTTCCAACATATCTTTTTAATTGGAAAACCCTCACAAAATTATCCATACAACACTGGTGGAATAGCCTTTGTTCCTTTCATAGACTTGATGTTGCCTTCGCCTCCTCCTGTAAACCAATGGTCAATAGAGAATTCTTCTGGTTACCCCTTACCACCTACTTAGATCAGATTGTTTTAAAAAAGAACTCGCCTTTAGCCTCTGAAAACTTTAAACCCCCTTGAAAGATGTTATCTCTGTTCTCTACTTCTTATCCTTGTTGACTTGATATATGATTCTAATTAATTAATAACTCATTATTTTTATTCTATATATAATATGCATTGTGATATATGATTTCCTTTTATTCCAGAGTGTTAGCAGTTCCTTCTTCCCCCTTCTCCTCCTCCTCCCTTCCTTCCTCCCTTTCCCTACCTTATATAAAATTCTCCCAAAATGGCTTCTATTCTTCTCTTCAATGTACTAGCCAAAGCTTTTGTAATATTTCTCCTTTTATATGCTATCTTTGTAATGCTGGTATGTTATATTTTTTTCTTCTGTTTTTATTGGTTGTGAATAAAGCTTTTCAAACATAAAAAAAAGAAAACAACTGCCTAGCAAAAATACCATCAGCATTGTCAATAAACCGTATATTATAAAAAGCCCTCTCATAATATAAGACAGAACAGTCTAACCCCCTCTCCCCTTATACAGAAGCAAAACTGATTATACAGCAAAGATCTCTGGGTTTAGCATCGGACCTGTAACTTAGCATACACAGATGAATGCATTACATCTCAGATACAGCCGTGATCTTCTTTCAGGAAAGAACTATCTCTCTCTGTGTTACATTACTGTGTGTACCTGTTAGAAATGGGGATCTCTAGTTGGCAGAGGTAGGTACCTTTGTCCAAGTAGGGACCCTTCTTCCAAGTCAGGGTAAGGGGGATACACCTCTAAAATAACCCCTGCTCACCCCCTTGGTAGCTTGGCACGAGCAGACAGGCTTATCTAAGAGGCAGTGTGTAAAGCATATGTGTCACATACAGTAATACAGTGAAAACACTACAAATGGACACCACACCAGTTTAGAAAAATAAGCAGACTTTATCTAAACCAACAAGACCAAAAACGACAAAAATCCAACATACAATACTCTTAAAAATAGTTACTGTGCAAAATAACCTTTAAATTGCAGGAAAAATGGGAAAATACAGTTCCTACGACTTGGTAGCTCCGTCCGGGGCTACCGCGATACTGAATACGACAGAGTCTAACAATTCCAGCCAACCGCGTCAATACGGGTTAGCAGAAGCGTCGACAGACTCGGAGACAGTACCTTTTGTTGTTGCGGCCGACACGATGGTACGAGCCGGTCTGGGGAAACTGTCGTGGTTGCAGTGTGAGATGGAAGTGTTGCAGCGTACGGTATCCTCACGGCTCGGTGCAGGCAGCGGCTCGTTGACGGAGTCGGTGAGACCAAGGCTTGCATTGCAGGGTGAGATGGTGCTCGATTCAGTGCTGGCAGGTCGCGATGCGGCGACGGAGCCGGTCGATGTTCGAGTCGGACAGCGATGGAGTTGGTGACGCCAGTGCAGAGTGTAGCAAAGAGTTGCGGAGTGCGATGCCCACAGGACGTGGTGCAAGCAGCGGCTCGTTGACAGAGTCGGTGAGACCAGGAATGCGTTGCGAAACAAGGCGGTGCCCTCTACGGTGCCTTCAGGACACGGATTCCTGCGACGGACTCGATAACAGAGTTGGCTACCCTTTTCTTCTCCAGGCGACTGAAACCCAGACATTTGGTGAGGTCTTTGATGTTCCTGAGACCTTGTGAATAGGATGCAAGCTCAATTCAAGCCCTTGGAGATCTTCCTCAAGCAGGGGACACAGCAAACAGCAAAGTTCTTTCTCCTTTCCTTGGCAGCAAGTAGCAACTGCAGGCCAACCCCAAACAGCAAACAGCATAAGGGCAGTATACCTCCTCAGCATCTCTGGCTCTTCTCCTTGGCAAAGCTTCCTCTTGATTCCAAGAAGTGATCTAAAGTTCTGGGGTCTGGGCTCCAATATTTATACTACAAAATCCTTTGTTCTCTGGTGGCAGAGAAGCCTTGTGCTTGGTCAAAACCGGTTCTGTCCTCTCTGGTGCAGCAGCTTCCTGGCAGGAGGTGGAGACAGCATTGTCCTTGGCAGACCAGGCCCATTCAGGTGAAAGGAAATCTCCTCCCCCTACTCTAAATGCAGCCCAGGTCTATTCAGCCCAGCCCTGACTCCTCAGGCTCTCTGGAGCCACTGCTCCTCCCCAGCCCCTGTCATCCAAAACCAGACATGCAATACACAAACCAGGCAGAGGCATACTGGATGGCTAAGCAAGAAAATACCTACTTTCTAAAAGTGGTATTTTCAAACACAGAATATAAAAATCACCCTCACTAAAAGATGCATTTTAACATTCTGAGTTCAGGCATATCAAACTTTATTTTCCTACCTTGTTCCCAGGGGTAGTTATGTTTATAAGATGTTATAAACAAACTCCCCATTCTATCCTATGGGAACAGGTAGCCTTGCAATAGTGAAAAACAAAATTGGCAGTATTTCACTATCAGGACAGCCCACACATCAGGGCATGTCCTACCTTTCACATACAATGCACCCTGCCCACAGGGGTACCTTGGGCCTCTCTAAAGGGGTGACTAACATGTAAGAAAAGGGAAGGTTAGGGCCTGGCAAGTGGGTACACTTGCCAAGTCGACATGGCAGTACTAGACTGCACACAGGCTCTGCAATGGCAGGCCAGAGTTACATTTACAGGCTGCTTAGGTGGGTGGTACAATCAGTGCTGCAGCCCACTAGCAGCATTTTATTTACAGGCCCTGGGCACCCACAGTGCACTGGACTAGGGACTGGCTAGTAAATAAAATTAGCCAATCATGGAAACACCAATCCATAACAACAATTTACAAAGGGAGCACTTGCACTTTGGCACCGAACAGTAGTGGCAAAGTGCCCAAAGCATCTAGACCAGCAAAACGGAGTCCAACACACAGCAAAAACACAGGAGGCATAGGCAAAAAAGTCAGGGGAGACCCACGCCAATGGTGCCAGGTCTAACAGTACCTATATGACAAGGTTCACATGTTCATAAACAACAGCTGCATTTCTGTGTTGTGTCTAGGTGCGAGTGTCTGACCAGAACAAAATAGCAAGGAACATTGTTGTTTGACCTTGTCTGCTGTGCAGACTAAATCCCAGGAAAGAACAGAACGAGAAAACAAGTTCAGGTTCTGTGTGAAAATATGATGTGGGACAGAAGCAAACGTGAATATGTAGTAACGTGTGCAAAGCTAATGCGGCCTGTGTCATGCACAGTGAGGCTAACATAGGGTAAACTACAATAGGCCCTGTATGGAACACATGACAGTTCCATGGTCGTTGCTGTGGGTGTTCATACTCAACATCCATGGATTTTGACACTGCCTCATATTTATAACATCATGTAAACCGGGGGCAGTGCCAAAAACGTAAGCCTCCCCAGAGCCGGAGTAAAAAGGAGAAATGTTTTCATTTCTCCTAGTTTTTTTCTCTTTCCCTGTGTGCTGCATTCTGCAGGACACATAGAGTGAGGAAAACGTCTCTCATGACTCTTCCTGCACAAAATCAATCATGCAAACAACACAGACAGCCTTGCACCATGGTGCAGCGGTGTTTGTGTTGGTGCTTGGCTGCAAATTGTGCGCCGGCTGAAAGTACAGGAATTCACAGTATCTTGTAAATACGGTGCATTCCTGCTCTTTCGAATTGGCGTAGGGCAGCGCGGCAAAATGACTTGCGGTGCTGCCTACTCCAATTCTTTGTAAATGAGGCCCGTAGTTCTTATGATTAGGTGAGCCCTTTCTGGTATCTAAGGATTGTGAATTGTGTACTGCTTAATCCTTTAAGATCTTAGAATGTGACAATCCCACATTTCACATTGGTATACCTCTTGGTGAACACAAGATGAATACTTTTATAGGCCAGATGTACCAAACTAATTTGCAGTCATAACACCTGTGATTTGCAAAATTACAAGCTTTGTGGCCACAGTGTGATTTCCTATTGACAAAAGATACTCTGCTATTTGCAAAAGTCTTTTCGATTTGAGACACTTTCTCCATCACAAATGGTAGCGGGCATAGCTGGGGCGTCTTCTTCCTACTTGCATTACGAAAAGGAATATATTAATGGTCTGTGACTGCAGTTGCAATTGCAAACTATTGGTCAGATACTGACACCCAATTTGGGAGTGGAATCTGAATTGCAAAGGGGAACCTTTTCCATGGGACAGCTTCCCCTTTCTGAAACACCGTGGGCGTCCACCAGTGAAACACACAGTGGTACAAGGGATGATTGCAAACTCCCAATTATATCAATCCTGTCTGGAAACATTTTTTACAAGAAAACTTGTCCCTTTAAGGGACCCAGGATTGTTTACAAAAGGCCTAGGCAGTGAATGCAAATGCTGGGATGAAGGTATGCAGTCTCTTGCAGGTCACCATCCCTGCATTCACAGCCATTTAGAGGGGGGGGGGCGCAAAATGTCTCCTGCATCATTTATATTCATGAGGCATGAGATTTTGCGAAGTCATGCTAATATCCATTTTGCAACGCAACTGATTAGTACCTCAGTGACATTCCAAAATAAAGGTAATTCACAAACCGGTCAGTGTGCCACAACCTAAGTACCTTATTACCCTTCTACATGTTTTCAAAGGGATAGACATAATTCAAATTTGTGGTCAACTCATTTCTTCCCATGATCACACATGTGTTTCAGGAGAATGACTCAATGAGCTGACCTGCCGCTACTAACAAATGTGGTATTCTGAAGGTTGTTTTGAAGGAGTTCAAATCCCGTTAAGGCAGGTTCAGCCTTCCATCCTTCTGAAGTGGGTAAATTAAGTACCATTGGTTTGCTAATAGTAAAATCTGTTAATTAGAGCCCTTAGCAATGGCAGACCTGCACTATTTAAGAAAGCTAAATTTTTAATATTTTATATTATTATATTAGGCAAATCTGCATGCTATGAAATTCAAGTAATGTCAACTACACTATGTGAAACTTAAAACATTTCTTATGATCTTTTAATTGCCTAAATGACTTCGATTCGGATTCAGAAATACTTTATTTCCCAAAAATATATTCTTATATTTCGAATTCCTAAAATCGACAATTTGAATACCCCATCATTCGGTATAAATTATACAATAATACAATAACAACTAAATAAACATTAAAATGATTCTCTACCCTGACCCAATAGAACCCACCACCCAAGATCTCACATGTATTTAAAACATTTCATTAAAAATAATATTAAGAATTTGAGAGATAGAAAAGCAATCCATTCTGCCTCAATCAGCATTTTAAGTGCAATGCATGTTTAATCAATAGCAAACAATTCATTTGACCCTAATCAGGATTCTAAAGTGCAAAATGCATAATAGCTTACCACAACCTTTGTATTAGGACATCCTCTCATTTACTTGGCTTCACCTAACTATAAACACACCCCTACCGACCTAGATCTTAAACACTAATGGGAAGATAGAACCAAGTGAGGCTTTATGATTTTACACACATATTGGTCAACTGCAATAGTTACATCTTGAAATCTAAGACTATAAATCAGCACTAGCCCCCTTTCCCTAGTTTGAATCCCGTATTTTTTAAACACAGGTCGAAGTACCCTTTTCCTTATCTCAATACAAAATGCACAGTCCAACAATTAATGGCTCACTGAATATTTCCTACCTCTTTTGCAGTGGCACTGGCTATTGTTCTTAGCAACCTCTGTTTTTAATCCCTTAATACGCCACCCAGGGTCAATTCCCACCCTCAAGTGCAGACTTCATTCCGCAATCACTTATCTAGGTTATTATAAAGATATGGAAACAAATCCATGCGCTCCTGTGATGTTAGGAAATTACAAACGAAACTCTTAGTTTTAAGGCAGAAGAAATATACTGTCCAACTAGTTTATATGGCACTTTGACTAAGTGTACTCTTTATCTGGTTAACCAAAACCACTTCCCCTCCTTCCGTACACATCTCTTGGACGTACAAGAGCTTTGACATTATTCTCACTGGGTTCCTATTACCAGAGAAGGTTGACATTATTTCCGGCAAGATTTGCTTTGACAATTTATCGCCGAGGCTCCCATCTTTAAGGGACAAATACAAGCGCAGGGCTCTGGCATCGGCCAGCACAATTCAGGCTACAGTTCTCAACTCCTCCTTACAGCTTGGATCATAGCATTTTTAGGGAGGTCAAAAAGAGTTTTAGGGAATTACCTTCAAGCCCTTCCTATGCGACTTGCCAAAGCCAACACCTTTGCTCCATGTAGGGCTTGTGGGGTTAGCTTACACTGTATAACTTTGCTTAGAGAGGAGAGTGGAGAGGTGTGGTGCAGCGGCCAGGGCAGCTGACTTCGGAGCACAGGGTTCACGGTTCGATCCCCGGTTCCAGCGGCAGCTCAGCTCAGCACCATGTGACTCTGGGCAATAGCTCACTTAATTTCCACTACGGTCCCCAGGGCCTTGAGACCCGTAAGGGTGAGTAGCTGCGCTATATAAACGGACTTACTTAGAGGCTCAAGGGACTGACTACCAAACTTACAGTTAAACCTGTTCACCCCATTCACTACTGCAGATAGGGCAAGCTGCCAAATAGCCATTGGTTTATCCCTCCTCAAAGCATCTGAAAAGGTAAGCCCCAAATACTAATAGCAATTTAATGTACTCTTTGAGTAATATACGTTGTTGGCCCTGTTTGTCTTTGTTTGTTCTTACAGATGGAGCGTTAACAGGATCAAGAAGATAAATTATCTTCGAGTCAACTAAGGAGCAGCTATCTGCCCTTAGATAAACAGCAGTGTAGGGATTTTCCTCTTGCGGTGTCCAGGGAGGTTGTATTGTTGCCCTGAAGAAAGTCCGGGACCTTTATGGCCCTAGTAGGACTGAAACATGTCGGCTGAAGGGTCATAGGACCATAAATACTCCTATTCTGACCCCTGTTTACATATTTTTAATAACCCTAACGAATCCAATATTAAAGGGATACTGGGATTTGTTGGAGGTTTTTTAATTTTTTGTCCCCCCTGGTCTTATTATTACTAAGAGCTCCCTGAAAAAACGGTCGAGCCCACCCTGACTTTTAGGCGTCAGGGTGACCCGATGATGAAGCATGACACCACTAGGGTGTGTGAGGGTAATTAAAATAAAAGGTATTGTTTCCTTCCCCACTCCGTAGTGGGTCTCTTCATCTTAGGACTTCCCATCTGCACCTTTTCAGGGTTGTTATGATCAAGACGCGGGTATCATCTTCGCATCTAAGGAGTACTTTGCGTGGTATAGTGATTTCAATACGGGAGGGTGTACTCCCTTCTGAGATTTCCTCTCGGCCCTTACGGCATTGGGAGAGGGTTCTTTCCCATTTCTGCCGGTAGTGTGATATAGTAGACTGGCATAAGTACCAGAGTTGACATTTAAGTGCCAGTGCCGAGCATCGCAAACCACCACACAAATTAAACACTGGTTCCCAGTTCGCCCTAGAGCCTATGTGAGTTTATCGTCCCGATGACTCACTGATTGCTACGTGGATTCAGATGATCTCGAACTGCCCTCTGTTCATCGGTGGGATGTCTTACTGTGCATAGTTGTGTTGGGCAGGTAAGTCTTGATGGAGGACGTTTCATTATACTTTAAAGGTACTATGTTTGTAAGGACAGTCGAACAGAGCCCTTGGTATTGCTTATCAGCAGTCTTTCGGATACTAAACAGGAAAGTATTCTATGTCCCTGCGCATTTGCAGCTGGTCTCTTTCACTTGGTGTTAGTGTAGCATTTGTGCTTAGGTTGCTGTCAGGTATACATTATCATAAGTATGGTTCTTGTAAATTGCAGAAAGTTGCCGGGGGTATTAGACATCAACAGCCCAGTAGAAGCTGTCAAATGATACACTTGTTGAACTAATTGATATTTGTAATCAGTCTAGGTAAACAAGGTTATTAAAAATACCCTAGAGTCCCCTTGTTAAATTCTGGGTGATTCAGTACAGGGAGTCCAGTCTGAAGCTGAGCTGATTCTGGGCCTCTTTCAGCATAGGAACCTCTTTGCCTTATGCACGGCTCCTGACCGAGTTCAGATTGCTGCCGCTGCCCACTCATAGATGTTCTGCTTTTTCTGTTCACTATAGACCGGAAAACAGAAGGACAAGAGACAGGGGCGGAGTGTATCTAGGATAACAAGAACCTGTACACCTCTGTACAACACAGAGCAAAGTGTCTGTATGCCAGTGCCCATGAATAGAAACCTTCCTTGGTGTTGAGGAGGGACGCCTACACAGCCAATCACCAGTAATCATATATTAGTATGTTGATTATACATTCCTCACCCACCTATCAAGCCAGTGGCGGCTGCCTGTGAACAGGGGTGGTAGGGCGGGGGGAAGGGATGAAAAAAATAAAAACATTAACTTACCTTCTTTTCCACCGCCGCCTCCGCCACAAGCCTCTCTCCCGCCCCTCCTCCGTCTTCTTCTCTGCTGGAAGAAGCACCGGAAGCACCCAGGCTTCCGGACTCTGCCGGCCAATCATGACGCTGCAAGAGCAGTGTCGTGATTGGTCTGAGCGGCAGGAAGTGCCTGGGGAGGCTGGGCATGTTCTCCACGGGGCTGTGCAACACAGCCTAATGGAGAACATGCCAAGTGCGCATGACGGTTTGGCCAGCCCTAGAGGGCCGGTCAAAGTGTCATGCGCGCATAGGGAGGGAGTGCAAACCACTCCTGATCCCTCTGCGGTGAGCCAGCCCTGCCCCCCGCCCAACCTGGCTGAAGTTGCAAAGAAAACTAAAATGATAATAACTTCTTGGTATTATCATTTTATTTTTATTTTCCACTGCTCAACAAGCAGTGGGGCGACGCTCCTCCGCCTTAGCGGAAGAGCCGCCACTGTATCCAGCAAGTCCGAATTGGCATTATATTTTAGATAATCCGTTTTAGTGTGGTGTGTCTTTAATGCCACTTCCACGGGTCAGCCTATTTAAGGCTCAAAATCTGCTCCTACGCCTTTAGAGAATATGTGCACGCGCCATTTCCCCACTATGTGCTTTAAAGGTAAAATAAGAGTTTGTCGAGCTCAGCGGGTACATATCATTTCTGCTTTAATAGCAGCTTAAAATCTAACACTTGTAAATTGGATTCAAGTTTTTTCCTCAACCTTACTGTATTTGTTGCAAACAACGAAACCAATTTTACATTGTAAGAAAAAGAATCAGAGCTTTGGGCTCATGCAAGGAAGAACTAGAATGTATTTTATGTTCTTAGCGTTAAGGGTTTGATGATACATTTAAATTATATTCACTTTCTTCTATTTCCTCCTCCAATTCTCCCAGTCTTTTTGTTTGTATTAATTATTATTAAATTGTAATTTACTAAAATCTTTTGTCTATTGTGTGGGTAAGGAGAGAGAGTAAAACAGCTGAGTACAATGCATCCTAGAATAATTTGTAAGACATGGCATGATTTTGTCTATCGTATTTTAGTACTGTTTTCCAGAAAATGACTTAAATTATTTACAATGTACATTCATATTTATAAAATTAGCAAACTTACATTTGCTATATTTTTTTCAAATCATTCTCGGTATGTGTTGCCATGGGCTACAGTTGTATATTTATTTGTATGTGATTTGAGTGCAAAGATATACGATTTATTTTTTATGATTTTCGTACTACAGGTTGCCTGTAGCTTGCTTCAGGGACAAATGTACACCTCGCAATTGCCCTTGGTGACAGTGAAGAATAAGGGGTATTGCAAAAAATAAACACTGAATCGTAAGATGCTTTTTCAAATCACTGAAACATGAGCAAACCCAAGTTTGTCAAAACCGCACTTTGCAACTACCCAACATTGTGCTGTGTATACATTAATGATGTAGGCAAATCAGCTGTTTATTCACTATCTCCTGACTTGCTATCTATGTCCTCGCTCTTTTTGGACCGCAGTATTTTAATTAGTATTCTGTCTACATTGGGACTTTTGAAAACGTCACCTCTATGATTCAGGTGTTGCAGGACATCAGCGGGCCAGATCACCTACAGTAAGCTTGGCAGGTGATAGCCGAGGCAAGCTCTTTAAATCAGATTCTGTGGTATCATACAAAGTGTAGAACAGTTGCATTGGCATGCTAGTACCCTGGGCAGTGGTAAATGGCTGTTTTACTCTATAACGTTCATTAAAAGTGCTGCATTTGCCTGGAAACGAGCAGTCTGTAACAGTCAACACAATAACAATACAAAGTAATGGCAAAATAAGGCCAGACACAACAGGACATAATAACACAGCAAAGCAACCACAACAAAAATGTAACATAAGAATATAAAAGCAATACAATGACAACGGAACAACATTACAATACAATATCAACACATCACGATACAATAATGTTACAGAAAAATAATGCAGCAGCAACACACCACCAACACAACAATATGTACATCACCATAGCATAATAAGACAAAAAAGCAACAAAACATAACGATAAAACATAGAAACATAGCACAAAAACAGAATACAACTGTACTGTTGCACTGTTTTATCGGTTTGTTGTATAATTGTGTTGTGTTATCATCTTGTGGCTTTTTTAATGTTTTTATTGCCAAATTAACTTATGCAAAAATACAGTATACATTAGTTGTATTCATTAGCTTGTAGTAGATCGTTGACGCATACTGTATAATATAAGTTGTCTATATTGCAGCCATTTAACATTTTCATAATGAGTACGCTTCAAAAAAACTCAAAAAAGAGCCACAACTCCCTCCCACCCATCACCGATCAGATTAATCAATTCAGCATTACATGTCACGTGTTCCTAAAAAATAAAAAGTTCGATATATGGTATCGCATTGTAAACCCCATCACTCCAATCCCATCCTTAGTAGCAACTTTGACATTAAATACTTCAGGTTATTTAGTGTTTATACCCCCAGGGCCCGATTTACAACGCTAAACTTACACATTTGTGTAAGTTTACTCTTTTTTGGTATTCACAAACTACGATTTAAAAGTAACTTCACGACTCCGCAGTCGGGGTGGCGAACTCTGCACATAAAAGGATAGGCCTGTCCTATCTTTTTATGTGCAGAGTTCTCCGCCCCCAACTGTGGAGCCGCCACAGCCGTAAACTTACTACTAACTTGTAGTTTGTGAATACCCAAAATAACATAAACTTACACAAAATTGTGTTTTTTTCCTTTGAAATCAGGCTCCAGTTGTGGATTTGCTATAATAGCATCAAACACCATCAGGAGAGATTGCTAGACAGCAATTGTGTATGTCAGGTAACATTTACGAAGGAAGATCGTTATTGTTAGTATAAGTTTGTAGAGATTCAGCCATCACATCCCATCAGAAGGCTATGGGGATTTTCCTTAGACTCGCTATGCAAATGGGCACTCTCAGCATTCAACCATCTAACAGCCATTTGCTGCCAACTAATGGCTACAGGTAGTTTGGTGCTTTTCGAATGCATTGTAATGTTGCGACATGTTAGCAGTAATGCTAGGTTAATACATTTCACAGCTGCTCAATCGTGTTTAAGGGGAGCAGTGAGACCCAGCACACACGTTTCCAATAAATTGCTTACATTGTGCCCAGTCACCGCTGTGATGGTAGAAGTGACAGTGATCACATCCCAGTGAAGTGCCAAAGAAGGACAGGACCACAGGATAGGGGGGAGATCTGCACCAGTAGCCTTGTATCTAGGGCAAGTTGATGTCATGCTGCGGTACATATTGGTAAGTTTATATGGTGTGAGTTAGGGTCTATTTAGGATGTAACACTGAATCAGTTGAAATCACATGCTTGAGTGATATCTTGTGTGGGAATGCTAATATCTGGGCCTACTCTGTATCGCGAAGAGATCTTTGCTAATATGTTTCCCATGGTGCACAGAGTTTGGGACATTCCACCTCTACTTGTTGGGTAAATGAAGTGTATAGCCATTTTATCACCCTTTTATATATCTTTTGGATTACTGCATTCGTGCCAATTTGAGCCAGCCTTGTGTGCCATAATACATAACGTGCCCGTTTTATTTGTTGATATATGAGAAATTGGCCTTTTGGGATATAACATTCCTTCGTAAGTGTCTAGTATTCTAACATCTTGCCCTTAGAAAACAGGGTACCAACGGAGTCAAATACCCGCTCATGCCACAGGGGGAGCTTTGTAGGGAAAAGTCATCCTATCTGCAATGGAAGACCTAAGAGTGGTATAGTTGGTGGATAGGTAAATGTGTGCCCAGTAAGCAGGAGAGCTAATTTCAGACATGATAGAACCGGTAAGCTATTGTGTTGTTGTGCTCTGCTGGTGCCATGTTGGGGTTTGTTTCTGTTTTCTGCAACTTTTTTTGTGTTGGTGTTTTGTGACCTTGTGCTTTCAATGTGTTGATTATTGTTGGTGTGTAATGTTGTGGCATTGCTTTGTGTATTTTTGTTGTATTGTGTTGTGGCATTGCTGCTACATTGTTCTTTTGTTGTGTTACTGTGTTGGGATGGTGTATTATTGTTATTGTTATTTTAATGTTGTACTGTTGTAATATAGTACTGTGTTGTTGCTGTGTTTTGCTTTTGCCAAACTAGGACTGCAGTATGTTTGCTTAATTATTCACAAACATTCTTGTCAAATTTTAATACTACAAAAAAATCTGCTTTCATGATACAATGGTAAAAAATGTGTCCACAAAGCATTACTCTGCTTACCACCAAGGACATCCAATGAAGGCCACAAAAATGCTTAGTGATTCAACCCAATAGAAGTCCATCACCTTTGCAAAGTACTTGGTTGATGGTAGGCATGCAATGTTCCATGTCCCCATTGTCTCAAGACCACTGTGGAATTAGCTTTAAAAGGTTCAACCCGATGAAATTGGATCAGTGGAGGTTGATCCTAAGGAGGTGCAGAGCAGTGAACTAAACACTAGTGCTCTTCATAAAAGAAGAGATTGAGAGTATGTAAGAAACTGGAGTATTAGTTTAAGGGGTTATGTACCTTTCTCAGTTAATTACAATCCTTGTCAGGGTGAACCCTCGAATTCGCTAAATTAACATGAGCTCAACCCCCTGTTAGATATGGCACAGAGCAGACAGGCTTAACTTAGAACAACGTGTAAAGTATTTATGCATTACCAAAACAGCAATAAAGTCAAAATTCAAAATGCAAAATAATAAAAATCTAAAATTGAACTGGAAAAACAGAGAAAAAATGTAATAAACACAATGACACCAAAATTGCAAAAATCCAATAAGGGGAACTGGAGATCTGAATTTAATTTTTTAAATACGAATGGCACTAAGAAGCACAAAGTGGCAATGATAGTCAATGGTCACGGTAGACTGGGACCTAGATGTCATGCAACGTTGACCGCAATGGAGTGTGGGCCAAATACACCAGCCAGGTTTGTCCTGTTCAAATATTGTACTATCTAGATGTATTGCTTTAAGTCCCAATCACTTCTAAAGCCCCATCCCCAGAACCTCAGGGGAGGCACTTAGAGACTCACAGGGTGTCAAGCAGAGGCCAACAGAAGGATCCAGGTCAGATGCAGTAGCCAATAGTTAGCTGGGCAGTTGCTTGAAAGGTTTCTTGTAACTTGTTGTATCCCTGCAGCTTGAGCAGGAGGTAAGCCTTATGACCCTTGGAGTCCCCTTCTTTGTCAATGGGTATAAGAGGGATGTGGTCCAGTCCTTCAGGGCTCCTCTTAGGTCACAGACAGCAGATTCAGTCCTCTTCTGGTCTTTCTCAGGTCCAGGAGTGATCTTCTGATCTTCCGCAGGTCGTAGAAGTGTTCTGAAGTAGGTGCCTAAAGGTTTCACATTTATACCTGGTGCAACCTAGTGGGTGGGAATAAAAGTAAATCAACCCAATCTACTTTGGACATTTTTAATATGGTAAAAGTGTTTGGCAACTGTAAACTTGGGGTCTGAGGACCAGAGCTGAGTGTACTATGGAAATCCTAGTGTCCTCCCACGTCTTATACTACAATCCAGTTTGGGGCAAGCACTGTACTCACAATAAACCCAGAGACAGAAGTCTAGTAGAAAGAAAACAGGATTTATCAGCAACCAGACAGTGGATACACAAGAATTATCCTGGCATTCGGTTTCTGTCCTTTCAAATGGGCCCCCAATGTAATTTATAAAGCCCAGAGACAGATGTCTGGTAGGACAAAGCAGGGTCCTTCAGCAACCAGACAGCGAATGCACAAGAATTATCTTGACATTCTCTTCTCTTCCTTTTAAGTGCACCCCAAAGTGTTGTATATAAACCCATCAGCCTGGTCAAGCATCCATTGCACGGATGGGGCAGAAGCAACATAGGCATGGGCAAGGGAAACAACACATGGGGCGCAGGTGCCTCAAATACTTATTCTCCTCAACTTGCAACTTGTTAGTGTCAATGAAGCCCCACGCTCACTGCCATACAACACTTTAGCACAGCACATTGAGCTGTATAGTTTTAAAACCAACTCCGGTGTCCACCGTCCCAGCATATGTGCAAACTGGGATATTGATCCTGTTGACCTAACCAGTGCAAAACATTTTTCCTCTAACTGGTGTTTAAAATTTAGATGGCCATCGAATAGTATGCCTAAATATGAAAAAGACTGAACTCTGCTTAGACAATGTGCCCCAATTTTATAAGAATAAAGTTTGGGAGGCTTCTTGCCAACTTCCAGTATGTATGATTTTGTTAAATTTGGAGCCATGTCCAACTTCCCCATAAAAGACACAAATCCGTCAATTAGGCGCTGCATACCCTTTGGGGTGCGAGCAAGAAGTACCGCATCGTCTGCGTAAAGCAAGACAGGGACCGAGCGGGTGCCTATCTTGGGGCTATCTGCTTGTATATCCCTCAAAGCCGAATCAAGACCGTTAATGTATAGGGTGAACAGAAAGGGTGCAAGTATGCACCCCTGTCTGACCCCACTAGTACATTTAAACGGATCCGTTGTATCCCCTTCCTGGCTATACCTAACCACTGCCGTGGTATTTTGATGCAGAGACTTTAGAATGGAAATTAGCCCCGGATCTACCCCGAGCCTGCTCATAATGAGCCATAATTTCCCCCGATTTACTCGGTCAAAGGCCGCTGAGAGATCCATAAATCTTAAATACATCGTCCCCGATTTGGCCAACGTATATTTAGCACTAATCAGATATAAATTTAAGCATTGGTCTGTAGTGGATTTCCCTGGTCTAAATCCAAATTGGACATCTGTTAGGCTGTTCCTCTGCCCAATCCATCAATTGGTTTAAAACCACCCTCCCCAGAATCTTCGCGGATACATCAATGAGGGAGATGGGGCGGTAACAGTGAGGACTATCCCTATTGCCCTTTTTAAAAATAGGGACAATCGTCGCAGTGGACCAGGATGCTGGCATTACTGTTTCCACTGCTGCGTTTAAAACTCGTGTTAAAAGGGGTGCCCAAAGATCAACGTTACTGCAAAACAGATCCGGGGGGATCCCATCTGGGCCTGGCGCCTTGTTCCTCGTAAGGCCCTCAATTCCCCTTGTCACTTCATCCAGGGCAAATGTAACTTGGGTGGCGTTATGCTCTAGCTGATGCTCCTGTACTTTGGTCAAACCCAGCTGATGATTATACAGGCCCCTAAAGTGCTGCTGCCATTCTGCGGGAAGGATATTGTTCCCTAGCCCCGGTTTGTTAGCCTCATTAAAACAGGGGTTATTGATGACTCGCCAGAAACGGGTAGAATCCTTCACCTCCGCTGCATCTGTTAATTCTTCCCAGGCTTCCCGCTGCAGCTGTCCCTTGCGCTCCTTGACAGCTAGCTTATACTTATTGCGACAGGCTGACACCCGATCCCTGTCCCTCGGGAGACACTTTAGGGCGGCTTTCAGCTCTTTTAGAGCCCGAGTGCATGTTGGGTCGAACCATCTGGGTGTGTCTCCAGCAACCCTATGCGTTGGTGCTTTCAGTAAGCTATCGTCCCCAAAGGCTATGTCCCCAAAGGCCTCTACTAAATCCAGACCATTCACCTCAAGATCTAGACAATTCAGGATACTCTGCCGGCCCTTCCCAAAAAGCGTACCGTAAAAAACCTCACTATTGACCTCGGCCCACCGCAACCTTCTGCCTTGATCTGTGGCCATCAGAGCCCCCCCCCCCTAATCTACGCAATGGTGGGTGGTGACACACGTCAACGAGGGATAAAACTAGTGGATTATGATCGCTAAATCCACTATAGCTGATGTTAAAGCTAGATACTGAGTTTCTCAATGACGCAGAGATGAAGATGTAATCGATAAATGAGAAACATCCCCTCCCTTTAAAGGTTGGGTGGACAGTCATGTCTAAGTTTACCACCATTAAATCCATCGTGTGTGTTAACTCGTACGTGTCTAGCATAGCGGTCAGTTCCCTACCGTCCTGCGTATGCTCCATATGAGGGCCCTGTCTGTGTGTGCAGGATGCCCAGTCTCCTTGGGACACCTTCAAGTTTGGGCACAAGTGGCAGTTAAAATCACCCGCTAAAAGCAATTGAAACGCTTCCCACCCTGGCTCCTGTATCCGGGCAAGTCTGGTGCTCAGTTCCTGCAAGCTAGGGGGACCATGAGCTTGTGGTATCCCATTATAAAAATTTATAATGACCAACCTATATCTTTTGCTAATGAATTTTAACACCTGTACGGCATCAGAGTCCCAAGCCAGGTCTGTCCATCTACCCTGAAAAGATATATCTATAAATATGACCAGGCCACCCCTTGCTCTCCCTGATGCAGATCTTAGCGCTGGCCGAAAAAAGGTTTTGTATCCCTCTATGAAGAAATTGGTGTTTGCTGGTTCCCATGTTTCCTGCAGACATATTATTTGAAATTTCCTCATATATAGGAGCCATTGCTCGTTCTCAAACTTACTGGATAAACCTGCTACGTTCCACGAGATTATATTCATTACTCGCCCAGTGCTCCTCCCTACGCAACCAGCTGTCTGGGTACTACAGATACTCGGAGTTACCCCTCCTATATTACCATCCATGTGGCTGCTAACACCTGTGCGTTCACCCGTAGGTTGTACTGAGAATGTCCCTGGGCTTTGCGCCTCTCCCCTCCCCCTGGTGTCTAAATCAGTCACAGGGATAACAGATTCCATAACAGTTCCTTCCCCCCGCTGCAGTCAGTCGATGTCTTCTAGGTCCCTTAATACGGCAAATGCATTACCTGTTGTCAATCGATTGTCCCCCCCGGTTGCTCCCGCCTGTTGGGACCCCTGACCATGTCGCTGATTATGAGTAGCCTGTGGTCTATAAAAAAAGGCTAGTGGAAGTGGTTTGATCCCTGACTCTAATTCCACTGTAAATATGCTGCTGTTGTTGGAAAGGATCTTCCGTGCGAGTTCGGGGTATCTCAACGTGACAATCACACTGTCACCTGCGAAGACTTTCCTGGATCTGCCGATCCAGGAAACCCTCCTCACCATTAGAATGTGCGGGTGATCCCTAATGTTGAATCCTACGTGTCTGCACATCCAGTATGCCACTTTGTTAATCAACTGGACTGGGGATTCGTCCTGTGGGGAGTTATGCCCTGGGACACCACATAGGACCACGGTGTAGGGGCAACTTGCTGGGGGGAGATCTATAACTGGTAATTCCGGGGTACTTGAGGCAACTAATAATAACCTCTCCTTTGACTGCTGCTGGAAGCTATCTACCCTTCCTGTCCTTCCATGATCCTCCTGCTGCATTCTTGTATCACCCCTCGTTGCTGAACCAGAATCCCCCAGCCCCATCCCCATGGTCCCAGAGCACCCCACCGATCGAGATGGCTCCATATGCAATAGGGATGCATGAGGTACCCTATCATGCAAGATACCTGCCCGAATGGTACGGTCCCCCCCTCTCATTAACCCATTTCGCGTAGGCGATATGGCATCCCTGGGGACTCCCTCCGGCCCTTGTGCTGAATTTATACCTCCACCAGCCCCTTGATTATTGAGTGCCCTGCATGATTCCTCAAGCTGCGACATTTTGGCCTCAATTGACCCTAATCTGCACATTAAAGGGTTCAGGAGGACAGTCATCAAGGTCTCCAGTCTTTTCCACTGGTCAGCGTCCTCCCTAGGGTCCCCCATGATGCATATACTTTCATTCGGCCCGGTGTTAGTACTTGGGCTCCTGGTCAGGGTCAATCCGTTATTAGGCTTCAACAACATCTTCTCCTGTTGTATGTTAGTTTGCTGCTTGGATTTAGGCTTTTGGTTAGATCTCTGTGCGGTGCTTCCCCTTGTTCGTTTTGCTGTCGGCCCACCACTGTCTGGTGTCGGGGTTTTAGTTGAGCCACCAGCGCTCGCTCCTGCTGGTTTTTTAGACCTTGTCCGGACCTCACAATAAGCCGGGTCTGGTACGGTTTCAGCATATACCGGGCTAGGACTTAAAGGTACTGAGCTCCCTGTGAGACCTGCCATTGTGGGATCACAAAGCTGCCTGTCCACCCCGATAGGTTGGGTGGCGTCAGTGTCGTTTAGTCGCTCCCCATGGGCCCCTCGACTACCGTCACAGCACACCCTAATGCTAGTGGATCAATCGCTGCCTCCATGTTGCTGATGATACTAATGCCTTCATTGGCGCAACATACAAAGCTGTCGGTGTTGGGTGATACCCTTGGTTATTTGGCCTGAGCTATACCCCCCATCAACGACCTTTTTTGAGCAGCACAAGTATCCAGGGAGAGTCTGTTCTCTGTGAGCTGGATTTGGTGGGTCAGGACCGACTCGGCCCTAGTCAGAAATGCATCCAATGTTCCAACAACACCCCCCCCCTGCCAATGAGCTTATACCCTTGCGCTTGCTCATCCTGTGTGGTGGCTATAGGCGGGCAACACAACTTATGGCAGTTATCCCAGTACCTTTTTGGCGGATCCAGACGTCTTTTCCCAGATCAAGAAGGGGTGGCCCAGCCCAGCCTCTGCCGGCCTCTGACGGGCGCAGACAGGCCCGCCCTTGGCTTGGGCGAGCCCGCGCTGATATTTAAAGCGCCTCCAGGCGCGAAACAATGGCCGGTGGCCGCGAGGGAGGCTGGGACTTGTGGTTCCTGTTTCCCTCCTCCTCCTCCGGCGATGTGCGGCGATGTGCAGGCGGCAGCAAAGTGGTCTCAGGCAAGGCAACCAGGGCAGAAGGATTGGACAGAACTTCTGCTAAAAAACGTATACTTGGAAAAACAGAAACATGGAAAACAAAAAATAAAACTATTTGCAATCATCTGAAATAAACATTAAAAACTGAGGGAGAAATGTTAAAAATTCCCCTGTCCATCTGCAATAATTGGAGGCTGCTGAAGGGCCAGAGTAGGCCCAATGGGCAGAAACCATAGAAAACATAGGACAGACTTCTCAAAAGGGACAAATACAAACTGTTTCCAGTTTGTCTTGCGATCTCTGAGTTAGAGGTCACAAGGATGACACCAAGGGTCACAAAGGGGGAACCAGAGGTCACAAGTGCGACCCCTGATGACCTCTAAATGACGTCCATGTGTGTGTGACTTGTAGGAGAGTAGGATCTGCTTCACATGGGTACCCCCACTTTTTGCTGATGCTTCACTGTTTTTCGACATTAGTCTGGCTGGGGCCCTGCTAATCAGAACCCCAGCCTAGCTGCTTCCTCTCTAAAATGGTTTCCATGTGCCTTAGGCACATCACTGATTGGGATCTGGAGTGCCCTTATAAGTCCCTAGTATATGGTATACTATGTACCAAGGGCATAGGTACCTCAGAGGCCTGCCAGGGGCTGCAGCATGTATTATGCCACCCCTGGAAGGCCATCCAAACTGACACCACAGGTCTGCTACTGCAGCCTGGGTAAGGTGGTGCATGCACCCCTTACTGTGATATAGGGTACCTATATCACTAAATACATACACACATATAAACCTATAAGTCACTCCTAAGGCAGGCCTTATCAATCCTAAAGGCAGAGTGCATGGTTCCTATGTGAGAGGGTGCCAACCGCATGAGCAGGGCCCCTCTGCAGCGTTCGGAGACCATCTCTGATGCTGTTTGTAGTGCAGCCTGACCATATACTCTTAAGCGCATTATAACCTCGCGGTAAAATGCTAACTTTGGAATGGCTGCACCTAAACATGTCGTGTTTGGTGTCAAACATCTTGGAATACTACCCCCCCGCCAATCCTGGCGGCGGGGGTAGCATTCCACCCTTCTAGAGGGAAAGACATGTTAACTCTGGCTAGCCCGGTAACTTCTTTCCAAAGCCCTGGCATCACAAAATGGATGCTGCTGCCACAGACACGAGTCTGGCCTCCTGCTGCTGGACGAAACTCCGGCAGGGAGGCCTGGACAATAGGTTTCCTGTCCCAGGGAGGTGTGACCACCTCCCCAGACAGGATAATGTGTATTGGGGCTGGGCGGGAGCACTTTCGGGTGCTTTGAAGTCCTGCACTGGGGGCACATTTGGTGTCCCTGTGCATACCCCAGTTCAAACCGGATCAGGGGCTTGCAGCCCCTGCTTTGGCGTGAACTGGACAAAGGGAAAGGGTGTAGCCACCCCTCTGCCCTGACCCACCCATAGGTGGGGCCACAGAGTAGTCCAACCCCTATCTTTAGTATAAAGATAGGAACCCAGTCCTTAAGACTTTAGATTATCCCTGGACGAAACTCTGAAACTGAATCCTGGACCTTCGACGCTCTACTCACGATTAGAGGACAGAAGAATCTCCCTTGGGGTCAAGGAGTGACTCCCCTGCTTGGCAGGCACCAAAGAAGCATCTGTCCGGTTCGCATTTCTGAAGCTCCCGTCGGACGCCGAAGTCATCGCATCACCAGAGGTAGATTCTCAGACTTCCCCGAGGCTACCCTGAGTCCCCAGCAAAGCTGAGGCCCGTGGCTATCGTGGGTGACTTGAGACCGTGACCCCTGGACACCGAGCACATTTGCAAGTGCATCCTCTTCTGGGTCTTCCAAGAAGTCGTGCTTTGGGCTCCGAGTAGCCCTAGCCTCCAGCACCTCCTGCACCGAAGATCACTGGCCCCCACTCCACGAGTGTCCTGTAAGCCAGATCCACGTGCGGCGTCACGAGGCTCCTTTGCGGTTGCTAGCCCGTTGGCTAGTAGCCCTTAACGAAGGTCAATCTTTTTCTAACTTGGCATCCTGGTTGCTCCAGGCCTGCTCTCACTTACCTTCGCTGGGTGAGTTCCCCAGACCTTGCTGGTCTGCACCATCGATGATCTTCCTCTACATCGAGACTTGCCGTTGCCAAGGCTTGTTGGGTCCAATCTGGTCGCTGACACCTCAGCACTCGACAAACATCGTGTACCAGCCCGAATCCGGCTCCTGGTCGCCAACAACGCCTCCTGGACCTCGTGGATGAAGAGACAAGACGACTGTCAACACACCTGAAGCACTCGACATCGGTGGGCATCTGTCCATCGCCTTCCTGGTCACTGGCTAGTGACCCAGACTCTGTCCCCTCTGCTTTCAGGTTCTTCAGAACTCCGATCCACTCTTGGATCCACCCGGACACTTTTCACTTGGTCGCCAGCAGCACTTTGCAGCAGATCGCCATTCAAATCGACGACGAAACCCGACCCCGAAAGGCACCTATGCACCCGGCTTCCCTGGGTGAGGTAACACGAGTACTCCGGTGCTCCCGTGGGTAGAGACTCTTCAAAGTCCTAGATCTCAAAGGGTTTGGTCCAAGTCCTCTTTTAAGTTTCCCTTTTCTCTAATTTCCCGATCACGACTTTCTCCATAGAAGTCAACGGCGTATCGCGGTTGTGTATTTACACTGCACGCGTCTCCCGTGGGTCCCCTGTGTCACTACCTTGGGTGGTTCCTTGTGGTCCAAGCACTTCTAGAGGCTCTAGGCCTAGTGTCTAGTTCAGTCGTGGTTCTTATACCACATTATTGGTATATGGTTTGGTACGCCCCTAGGGCCCAAACGTGTATTTGTGCTATTACTGTGTTTAAATAACTTCTAACTTATGTACTTCGAACTCTAGCCTCATAAAGAGACTAGAGGGGTGTGTTTAGCAATAAATACATATATTTTGAATATATACCTGGTGTGGTGCTCTTTCATTTGATCACTCAAGAGATTATAGACTGGTAAAACAAGCTGCTTTACATTCCTTCAAGACTTAGCCTGAAGGCTGCTCTCCATAGCTACCACTAGGATAGCTTTCAATAAGGTTGTCTTTAACCTATCTCCAATAAGGGGTTGTTTGGACTGGTGCAAGGTGCCCACTATAATTAGTGGACAGCATATGCCAGGCCAACTTCTCACATTGGTGTGCAGCGTGTGGGATTCCAGCTTGCTATTGTTTTACCAGATAATCTCAATTGAATTGATCAACTGAAAACCACTAAAGGTACCTAAGGTACATATAATTTAAGCTTAGAATACAGTGGGCGTGGCTTGCCGTGCTGCGGAATGGCCGCTCAGTGAGTGAGCTCCGCCGGCCGAGATATTATCCTCTATATATCCGCTCATCCTGAAGGGACGAAGCTCTGCTATTTTTGCTGCCTGATAGGGAGAACGGATGCGGCATTAAGCGGGGAGATCCCCGGATTGTTAAATTGCCTACCCGCCGAGATATCCGATCCGACGGACCACGACCGTGAACCGAGGTGCGCACAGTGGAGCTCTGAAGCTGCTGATCGCATTACCGGAGGCCGGGGCTGCATGGTGGGCCTGGGCGGTGCCGCCTGAGACACAGGCGGAGTCGGGCTGCGGCCGGCGGGGTGCCGGAGGCATGCCATCTCTGCCGACCTGAGAGGGTGACCGCGCTGCCGTCCCGCGATGCTGAAGGCCAGACTGGAGACGGCGAGGATTGTGTAGCCGGGCGAGGAAGCCGTGGCCATACGAGGCTGACTCTTCAAGTGCGGACCCAGCGGGACCATGAGTGGCGTTGGCGCTGCCGAGGTACGTGACGCGGTTGCTGTGAGTGGGCGGCTGGCATAACAGCATAGTGAAGATATACACTTGAGGAGATCTTGGCCTGGCGCTGATGGAGCGGGGAGAGCCTTCTGGCTCCGGCGGACGCCATTTTGCGGAGGCCTCGGACCGCACGGACCGGCGCTGATGGAGGATTCCTGGGGCTGCTTTGATCTGCGCCGCGACCCACACAGGCGATAACTGCAGGTCTTGATGCTGTGCGGGGGGAAGATTGGCCTCGAGCGACGCGGGGTGTGCATCTGCCGCCTACGACCCTTGCACTGAGGTGAATTGTCGGTGGGCCGCCATCTTGGTTGCCCGGGTCTGCTTGGCGCCGCACTGCACCGTGGTGACCTGATCGGAGCTTCTGGGTGGGCGGCTCTGGCCCGCGGACCGGCCCGGCTGTGCGTCACTGGCATGTGATGCCAGAGTGGAGTGGACTGCCGCTCGGGGAGACGCGGCGAGCGGTCCTCGCTGAATAATTGCCTGCTGCACGTTCGGTTTGGGCGCTCTGTGGGTCGGTGCTGACCGGAGGTCTCCCTTGGCGCCCACTACATCAGTGGCGGTGGGCCGCTGGCGGCGGCTCCATTGGCGTGACTGCGTGCGGTGCGCTCCGTGGCCCGGGAGGCCTGGTCCTGCTGTTCTGGAAGTACAATACAGGTGATACCGCCTAATCATGGGAAAACAGGATGCCAAACAGCCTAAGATCAGCTTCGAGCAGCGCCGCTCAACCAGACAAATGGAATCTGACTCAGAGTCGGCCACCGGTGGGGCTCCCGAGGGTCCTCCGGTAGACCAAGGTGAGGACATCCGTACACTCATGTTAGAAATGCGATCAAGTCTGCGCACCATCGACGCTAAATTAGATACTTTAACATCCCAGATGGAATCGGTGAAAACTCAAGTAGGGGTCCACGAGCATAGACTGGACGTCCTCGAGAACAAACAGTCCGACTTCCATGACTTCCAGGTGGAAACGAAGGACCAAATGTCGCAGATGGATCGGCTCCTGTGTGTGATTAGGGCCAAGAACGAGGACTTGGAGGCCAGATCGCGTCGAAACAACCTACGCATCACGGGAATTCCGGAGACGACGGCGTTTACAAGGATGGAGGTGTTCGTGGCGGACTTGCTGCGTGACCTCTTCGCGGCGCACCTATCGCCGGTGTTTGTCGTGGAGAGGGCCCATCGCACTTTGGGAGCTAAACCACCAGTTGGGGCCCCTCCGCGGCCCATATTGGCAAGGTTGTTGAATTATCAAGATCGAGATATGGTATTACGTCAGGCTCGTGGGATGGGGACAATAACTCACCAGGGCAATCAAGTCGCTTTCTATCCGGACTTCACCCCAGCGGTACAAGCGGCCAGACGAGAATTTTTACCAGCCAAGAAGCTCCTCTTACAGGCACAGATTCCATATTCCTTGCTCTATCCAGCCAAACTCAAGGTGTCGCATGATGGCTCGGCTCATTTTTTCACAGACGCTAAGTCTGCCCTGAAGTTTGCTAAACATGTTGGTGGGAAACGTAGCAAGCCCAGCCCCAGACCGGATGCTGTAACTCCTCTCCAGCTAAGTGATAATGACTGATAAATGCGCTTCTGGGTGCTTCTGACTGTCAGACAATTTCATTGTACTTTTCCCAAGATGGTAATGTTGTATGTTCTTGTAGGGAAACGGTGTGTTGTTTGACGATCTCTGCAAATGTCAAATGTTAGGTCTCCTTGCTCGATGTGGTCAATCGTTCACTGTGGGAACATTTCAACTCTATTGGTCCTCGAAACGTTCTATGTAATAGTAGTGTACGTCCACGGTTGCACTCTCTTTTTCTTTATCACCTGGGCGTTTGTTGGATTCTTATGTAGGGCATGATGTTTCTGTTGCGGCGGGGGAGGTGGGGAACTGTAAGCTCGTAACTACAAGATTGGTGGTGATATTAGTGATCCGAGATTGCAAGCCGCACGATCCTTTTATCATGTTTTGTTGCAGATTTTGTCCTCTTCGCAGTTTCTTGGCCACCCTGCTACGGTAGGGCAGTGGGCCGGCACTCATTCGTCCCCATGGGAAAATTCCCTATACTATGTTGTTGTATGTTCTATGGGGGGGTCATGCTTCAACCTGATTGGGGGTTGTTGTGGGTGGGGGAGTGGGGAGGGGAGGGTTTTCACTGTTTCTTTTGTGTATTGCCAAGTAACAAAATGAAGATTGTAGTTGAGACAGAGACGTACATCTGCTGGTCAAGTGGTAGCATCAATATACATGGGACTTTCTTGTTGCACACGAGACGACAGTGAACTGTTTGACATGGAACATTCGCGGATTAAACGACAGTAGGAAATCCAGGCTGGTGCATGCCTATCTTACCAGACATAACATAGATTTATGCCTGTTGCAAGAGACCCATCTCCGCTCCCAACCCTCTGCAAAACTTAGACACAAGCGCTGGGGTGCAGTATATACATCAGTCTATTCCAACTACTCTAGAGGGGTGGCGATACTAATAAAGAGAGGCCTAGACTGGAGGGAAAGGGAAATACACACAGACCCAGACGGACGCTACATCATATTGTTGGGACAGTTGGGGACTATCTTGATGACCATTGTGGTGGTATATGGACCTAACACCGACTCTCCCGATTTTTTTCAGGAATTGTGGGCCAAAGTTAGAACCACTGGTTGCACCACGGTTTTGTGGGGAGGGGACTTCAATGCCATCCTAAATGATGACATGGATAGGCAGGGCACGGCAAGGACACACCATCCTGCGACAAGCAGACTGCTGAACTCCTTTTTAGACGACGGGGACATGCTCGACATCTGGCGCTCACACCATCCACTGACCAAAGAGGGCACATGCTTCTCCGAACACCATCGCGCCTGGTCGCGACTAGACTATTGGTTACTATCTAGGGATATGGCGGGCTGGGTGGTAGGAGTAAAGCACCTATCAAGGACCATTTCAGACCATTCGACATGCTTGCTGACACTGTCTCTCCCTAACACTACACGGGGGCAATTCTCCTGGAGGCTGCCCCAACATGCACTTCTAGACGAGGCATTCAAGGAGGAAATTAGACTTGATATAACTGACTACTTTACGCTCAATACGGGGTCCGTCGACACTGAGGCTTCACTGTGGGAAGCGTTTAAGGTGGTCATTAGGGGACAGTGTATATCCAGGCAGGCGGGCGTGCTCAAGGCTATTCGAAACACCCTATCAACGTTAGAGGCGCAACTTAAAGGGCTGGAAACGAGAATACATATTGGGGGTGAATTGGCACTTCTGGCTGACTTAAAGGTCAAATTGCTAGAATATGAAGAGGAGGCACAGAGGGAAGTGAGATTTCTGGGGAAATATGCGGAAGCACGTCGGTATGGAGAGGGAGACAGACCTGGGCGCACTCTCGCCGGTATGCTCCGCACCCCGCGCTCCATGGCCTATGTACCTGAACTAGTGGGTAAAGAAGGACAAATGATCAGGGGACCCTTGGCTATTCTGAATGAGTTCTCCTCTTTTTACGCCCATTTGTATACAGCTACACAAACCGACTGTCCGGCAGGCTTGCAGGAGTTCTTAGACTCCCAGGCTTTGGTCTGGTTTAATGATCGTCATAGAGAGTATATGCATTTACCATTCACAGTTGAAGATATCACCGCTGTCATTAATGGCCTGCCCCTGGATAAGGCCCCTGGCTCCGACGGCTTGACGACCGCCTTTTATAAAACGTATGCGGAGGAACTCGCCCCCAGACTCTTAGCGGTGTATGAGGAAGCGCATGATACGGGTATACTGCCTAGGTCTATGCGCGAGGCTATCATCGTTACCCTGTTAAAGCCGGGAAAATTGGAAACCAATTTAGATTCTTATAGGCCCTTATCGCTAATTAATGTCGACGTTAAGATCTTGGCGAAATTATTAGCGAATAGACTGAAACCTATGCTCCCTATTATAGCTTTACCAGATCAATCGGGCTTCATACCCGGGAGAGTCACCTCGCACAACCTCAGAACGGTCTTCTCGGTTCTACATTATTTGCACCCCGGTGTACAGGCGGCGGCGGTCTTTCTGGATGCAACAAAGGCCTTCGACTCGCTTGAATGGCCTTATTTGTTTAAGATTCTGGAACGGATGGGCTTCGGCCCACTGTTTCTTAAATGGATTCAATTGCTGTACACTGCACCAATGGCCAGAGTGCGGGTGAATAATATGGTCTCTGATTCATTCCGGATAACGCGTGGTACGAGGCAGGGCTGCCCGCTGTCGCCTCTATTATTCGCCATCGCAATGGAGCCACTAGCGGCACGCATCAGGCAACACCACACGGACAAGGGTATAGGTTTCAGCGCCCGCAGTTTATTGATCTCGCTCTACGCGGATGACATCACGCTGTTTATTCTCAACCCTGAACGTCATCTCGACATAGTGTTGAGAGAATTCATTAGATTCGGGGGCTCTCGGGTGTAACCATTAACTGGGCTAAATCTGTGATTTTCCCCTAACCGATAACACCAGGGCAGTGACCTCGGAATTCCCGTTAAAATGGGAACAAGAAAAAGTGAAGTATCTGGGTATCTGGATCAGCCGAGACCTACAAGAAATCTGGAATTTGAACTACGGCAGGACCATTGTATGGTTGGAGGAAAAGATAACTCTATGGGCTAAACTCCCACTATCACTTGCAGGTAAAATCGCATTGGTCAAAATGATCATTTTGCCTAAATTTCTATATCTCTTTGTGAATTTACCAATTATACTCACCCAATCCTTCTTTAAAACACTGCGATCTCTATTAATTTCGTTGGTGTGGGCGGGGGACAGGCCCGGGTATCATGGGAACTATTGTCGCTTCCGACAAAACAGGGTGGTCTGGGCGCTCCGGACATGAAACTTTACGCACTATGTGCGCAGGCGCAATTCCTGCACTACTGGGTGCATCCAACACCATTCCAACCTCACGTGGCAGTGGAGGCGGACGCTGTAGCTCCTGTTCCTCTTGGGGTGGCGCTGTATCAGCCCTATAGGCGTCCCAAAGAAGGCATTGATACCTCGGAAACCCTACGATGGGCCTGGGATGGACTGCGAAGAAGGGCAGGCGCTCAGATATTGTATGCTCCCTCTATTCCTCTGACACAAAATCCCATGTTACCTAACATTAGGGATGAAATGAACAATAGAGTGGCACAAAAGATGTCCCTCCATACATTTGCGGATCTGTACCCCGGGGGCACGTTTAGAGGCCCTCCCGTAGCGGGGGAAGGGCAAACAGTGCACTTCGGTGAAGCATTCCTGTACCACAAAATACGGGCAGCCTGTAGGAAATTACATAGTGACTTCCCTCCCAGCCCACCCCACTGAATGCTTTGGAAAATCTCTTGCGGGCACCATCTTCACACAAGCTCATAACCAGATTGTACACGACTATGCAAACTGACGCCCCTGTGGCCATCTCTTACGCTCGACAAAAATGGTCTGACGAACTATCATCCCCACTGCCTGACGACCAGTGGTCATACTGCTGTGCCCAAATGACCGAATTGTCACCCAACTATAAGCTTAGGCTAATTCATTTCAAATTTCTACATCGCTACTATAGAACGCCCATTAGTCTACATAAAATGAGACTCAGAGAGGACGACTGCTGCTGGCGTTGCGGGGCTGCTGCCGCCTCTTTCTTACACATGGCATGGGACTGCCCGGCCATCACGGACTATTGGTGTAAAATCTTCGCAGCTATAAACCAGATTCTGGGGCTGTCACTGTCCCCATCCCCACTAGTGGGTGTATTGGGATATGTGAAGGACACACACATTAAAAAACGCAAACTACATGCATTGCTACTCCTCTTCGCTAAGCGTCAACTGGCATTGTTGTGGGGTAGGAGGAGAACACCTACTATTAATAACTGGATTAGGGAGGCCACGTATGGTCAGACGCAACTGGCTACATTCTGGGAACTGATGCCACCTGCCGCTAGACCTAGGGAAATCTGGGAGCCATTTATTGATTGGGTTAGGGAGCAGAGGGACAAAACTGATCCTGTTGAGGCAGTCACCAATGGGAACGATCCGGGGCAGATAAGATGCTAAAAAGACTATAGGCATAATTGGAAATGATACTGGTCGTCTGTCTGGAATTTAATATGCACCATGAGTTAGGTATTATATTCTACTGTCAATTTAGTCGCTGCTATGATATTAAGTCTACTTGTAAACAAACACGCCGTTTTCCAAAATGGCAGCTACCGTTGCATTCGTGAGGATGTTGTTTCACGCAATTACACAATCTCCTGTAATATTGTCCATATGGCAAATACACTGAAGTTTTATTTGTTGTTGTTTTCTTAATTTGCAATTGTAACAAATTGAAAATCAATAAAAAAAAATAAAAAAAAATAAAAAGCTTAGAATACAGTAAGTTCTACTGAACTTAGAGTTGTGTGTTAAGGGATAGCACAACCCTTTCTACAACTCAAGAGAGTTTAGTAGGCCACACTAGAGTAGGTAGTGCATACACCACACCAGTAATGTCTTTAAGGGCAGGATCCAAAGAATCCTCGCAGGAAGCCATTGAGCTTCCACCCTCCAAGTACGATACACTCCCATTCTTGGAATTGAGAGCTTTATGCAACTTGAGAAAAATAAGGACAGGCCAAAGCCCCACCACCCAACACCTCAAGGAGTTGTTGGTGGCTTATGACCTTAGTAAGCCCTTGGGGACTGAAGGGGTAGGAGCTGAGGGTGGGGCAGAAGAGGAGGAAGGGGCCAGGGGTACCAATACCCCCAGCCCCCTCTGAAACTGGCCAGGAGGGCGACAATGGCCCTGACCTGGATAATCCAACCCCTCCTGAGGAAGATGAAGAGGAGGATCAGAATGAGGCCCCCTTTGTCCCCCAGGAAGGATTGTGAGTGTGCCCAGAAGGTCTAGATCTTCTTCTCAGGAGTCTAACCACTCTGGCACCTCAATAGGGAGCTCTGTCTCATCTCATAGGAGGGAATCCTCTCATGAGAGAAGAAAGAGGCTGGTTCAATATGAGGAAGCTCAGCTTGAACTCAAAAAGAAGCAACTAGCCATAGACAGGGAGTCCCTAGATCTCTTTAGAGAGAGAAGAAAGTTGGGACTAGAGTCCCATGGTGGCAGCAATATCCCTAGAGATAGGGAAAGGTCCTATGACCATAGGAACCTGAGCAAGATTGTCCCTCCCTATCAGAATGGGGATGACATCCACAAGTGGATAACTGCTCTAGAGAGGGCCTGTAAGGTACAGAAGGTCCCTCAGGAGCAGTGGGCAGCAATCTTGTGGCTCTCCTTTGCTGACAAAGGTAGAGATAAGCTCCTCACTGTTAGAGAGGAGGATGCTGATAATTACAAGGTCTTGAAGAGTGCTCTTATTGATGGATTTGGCCTAACCACTGAACAGTACAGGTTGAAGTTCAGAGATACCCAAAAGCACAGACTCAAGACTGGGTAGACTATGTGGATTGTTCTGCCAAGGCTCTGGAAGGCTGGTTGATGGGCAGTAAGGTGTGTGACTTCTCAGGATTGTACAATCTGATAATGAGGGAGCAGATTCTTAATAACTGTCAAAATCAGCTGTTGCATCAATACCTGGTAGACTCTGATCTGACCTCTCCCCAAGAATTGGGAAAGAAGGCAGACAAATGGGTCAGAACCAGGGTGAAGCAGAAGGTACCGAACCAAGGTGGGGAAACCAAGAAGCAAGATGCTAAGAACTCTGACAAGGGTGGGGAGAAGGGTAAAGATCAAAAGTCTTCATCAGGCCCCCAAAAATCTTCTTCTGGTGGGGATTCACAGTCTACCAAAGGGAAAGGCCAAAGAAAACCATGGTGCAAGGTCTGTAAGCAAAAGACCCACTGGACTAGTGATTGCACCAAGTCCAAAGACTCCAGTCCAGCACCCACCAATGCCCCTAAGGCACCTGTTCCCCCTAGTACAGTTGGTGGGAGTGCTCCAGCCAAGGAGTTTAGTAGGGTTCACCCTGGGTACTGAGTTGGGCTCTGACCTAGTCAGAGAACTGACTCAGGCTGTGTTAGTCTGTGATGGAGGCATGGATGTGACCTCCTCTGTGAGTCCCAGTAATCTGGGCAAGTACAGACAACAGCCTTTAATCAATGGACGTGAGGCTTTGGCATTTAGGGACACAGGGGCAAGTGTCACAATGGTGACACAAGACCTTGTGAATCCTGGGCAAGTTATACTTGGTGAGATGTACCAAGTGACCAATGCTAGCAATGTCAGAACAGACCATACTCTGGCAGTTGTTAACTTCTCCTGGGGAGGGGTAACTGGCCTTAAGAAGGTTGTGGTAAGTGCAAACCTACCAGTCGAATGCTTGCTTGGCAATGACTTAGAGACTTCTGCTTGGGCAGAAGTGGAGCTCAGGACCCATGCAGAAATGCTGGGGATCCCTGCAGATGTGTTTGCTGTGACCAGGTCACAAGCCAAAATGTCTAGCACTGAACAGGCCTTGGATTCTGGAAGAATGGACCAAGTGCCTTCCAAGAGGAGGAGTAGTAGGGTTAAGGCAGTGCCTTCCCCTTGGCTCAGGAGGAAGATCAGTCCCTTGAGGGGATGATCTCAGCCCTGAAGAAGGAACTGTCCCAGAGGAACTTGAACCTGACCAGGTTGAGTTCTTGGGGACAGGGGGACCTTCTAGGGCAGATCTGAGCCAGGAGCAGCAGAGCTGCCCCTCCCTTGAACCCCTCAGACAGCAAGCTGCTGCTGAGGCTGCTGGGAAAGCTAGTGGTCCCCATACAGTGTATTGGGATGATGGCTCCTGTACTCAGAGAGTAGAGACCCCAAGCCTGGTGCTACCAGGAGGTTGGTAATACCTCTGAAGTTCAGGGGCTTCCTATTGACCCTAGCCCATGATATTCCCTTAGCAGGTCACCTGGGCCAGAACAAGACTTGGGACAGAATTGTCCCTCACTTTCACTGGCCCCACATGTCTGAAGACAGCAAGGAGTTTTGTCGCTTCCTGTGTAACCTGCCAAGCCAGTGGCAAAGCAGGTGGCACTACAAAGGCCCCCTGATACCACTACCTGTGGTGGGGGTGCCCTTTGAAAGGGTAGGGATTGACATTGTTGGTCCCATGGATCCCCAAACAGCCTCTGGGCACAGGTTTATCCTGGTGGTAGTGGATCATGCCACCAGGTACCCAGAAGCTATTCCCCTCAGGACCACTACAGCACCTGTGGTGGCAAGGGCCCTCCTGGGAATTTTCTCAAGAGTGGGCTTTCCTAAGGAGGTAGTCTCAGACAGGGGTGCTAACTTCATGTCTGGGTACTTAAAAGCAATGTGGAAGGAGTGTGGAGTGACTTATAAGTTCACCACACCCTATCACCCACAATGCAATGGTTTAGTTGAGAGATTCAACAAAACCTTGAAGGGCATGATTAAAGGGCTCCCAGAAAAGCTTAGGCGTAGATGGGACATACTCTTGCCCTGCCTTTTATTCGCATATAGGGAGGTGCCTCAGAAGGGGTTGGTTACAGCCCTTTTGAACTTCTGTTTGGCCACCCTGTGAGGGGTCCACTGTGCTTGGTGAAGGAAGGATGGGAGTTACCTCTCAAGCCCCCAAAGCAAGATATAGTGGACTATGTACTTGGTCTCCGCTCCAGGATGGCTGAGTACATGAAAAAGGCAACCAAAAATCTTGAGGCTAGCCAGGAACTTCAAAAGGCCTGGCATGACCAAAAGGCTGTTCTGACTGTTTACCAGCCAGGACAGAAGGTGTGGGTGTTGGAGCCAGTGGCCCCAGCAGCTCTCCAAGACAAATGGAGTGGACCCCACACTATTGTTGAGCAGAAGGGTGAGGTCACCTACTTAGTAGACCTAGGAACACCCAGGAGTCCCCACAGGGTTCTCCATGTCAACAGGTTAAAACCATATGTGGACAGGGCAGACATGGGCTTGCTCATGGCTACTGATGAAGGGCAGGAGGAAGAGAGTGACCCACTCCCTGACCTGCTCTCACAGAACCCTGACGATGGGTCAGTTGATGGTGTAGCCTTGGCAGGCAGCCTCACTACCCAGCAACAAACTGATTGCAGACAAGTTCTCAATCAGTATAGACATATGTTTTCACTGACACCCAGTCAGACCACCTGGTGCACTCATGAAGTGGACACTGGGGACAGTCTGCCTATTAAAAACAAGATTTATAGGCAACCTGACCATGTCAGGGACTGTATCAGGACTGAAGTCCAGAAAATGTTGGATTTGGGAGTTATTGAACCCTCAGATAGCCCTTGGGCTAGTCCAGTGGTCCTTGTACCAAAACCTCACACCAGTGGTGGAAAAAGAGAGATGAGGTTTTGTGTGGACTACAGGGGTCTCAATGCAGTCACTAGGACTGATGCCCATCCAATACCCAGGGCAGATGAGCTCATAGATACTTTGGCCTCTGCCAAATATCTCAGCACATTTGACCTAACAGCTGGCTACTGGCAGATCAGACTAGCTGATGCTGCAAGGCCCAAAACAGCATTCTCAACCCCTAGTGGGATTATCAATTTGTGGTAATGCCCTTTGGTCTGAAGAATGCACCTGCCACTTTCCAGAGACTGGTGAATACAGTTCTCACAGGTCTGGAAGCCTATAGTGCAGCATATCTAGATGATATTGCTGTCTTTAGCTCCACCTGGGAGGATCACCTGGTCCACCTCAGGAATGTTTTACAGGCCCTGCAAAAGGCAGGCCTGACTATCAAGGCCACTAAGTGCCAGATAGGGCAGAGTCAGGTTGTGTACCTGGGCCACCTTGTGGGTGGAGGCCAGGTTCAACCTTTGCAGAGCAAGATCCAGACCATCATGGACTGGACTGCTCCAACTACCCAGACTCAGGTGAGAGCCTTCTTAGGCCTGACTGGGTACTATAGGAGATTTGTCAAGGGGTATGGATCAATAGTGACACCCCTGAATGACTTAACTTCTAAGAAAATGCCCAAAAGGTTCAGTGGACAGTTAGCTGTCAAAAGGCATTTGATGACCTGAAGCAGGCCATGTGCACTGCTCCCATTCTACAGAGTCCTGATTACTCCAAGAAGTTCATTGTTCAAACTGATGCATCTGAATTGGGGGTAGGGGCTGTACTGTCACAATTGAATGAAGAAGGTCATGATCAGCCAGTAGCTTTCATTAGCAGAAGGCTGACCCCTAGAGAGAAACGTTGGTCAGCCATAGAGAGGGAGGCCTTTGCTGTGGTCTGGGCTCTGAAGAAGTTGAGGCCATACTTGTTTGGTACACACTTCCTGGTTCAGACAGACCATAAGCCCCTCTTATGGCTAAAACAAATGAAGGGTGAAAACCCCAAACTGCTTAGGTGGTCCATTTCCCTACAGGGGATGGACTTTACAGTGGAACATAGACCTGGGAGTAACCATGCGAATGCAGGTGGACTCTCTAGGTATTTCCACTTAGAACATGAAGACTTAACTGGGCAAGGTTAGTTTAATGTCCCTACGTTTGGTGGGGGTTGTGTAGGAGAGTAGGATCTGCTTCACATGGGTACCCCCACTTTTTGCTGATGCTTCACTGTTTTTCGACATTAGTCTGGCTGGGGCCCTGCAAATCAGAACCCCAGCCTAGCTGCTTCCTCTCTAAAATGGTTTCCATGTGCCTTAGGCACATCACTGATTGGGATCTGGAGTGCCCTTATAAGTCCCTAGTATATGGTATACTATGTACCAAGGGCATAGGTACCTCAGAGGCCTGCCAGGGGCTGCAGCATGTATTATGCCACCCCTGGAAGGCCATCCAAACTGACACCACAGGTCTGCTACTGCAGCCTGGGTAAGGTGGTGCATGCACCCCTTACTGTGATATAGGGTACCTATATCACTAAATACATACACACATATAAACCTATAAGTCACTCCTAAGGCAGGCCTTATCAATCCTAAAGGCAGAGTGCATGGTTCCTATGTGAGAGGGTGCCCCTGCATGAGCAGGGCCCCTCTGCAGCGTTCGGAGACCATCTCTGATGCTGTTTGTAGTGCAGCCTGACCATATACTCTTAAGCGCATTATAACCTCGCGGTAAAATGCTAACTTTGGAATGGCTGCACCTAAACATGACGTGTTTGGTGTCAAACATCTTGGAATACAACCCCCCCACCAATTCTGGCGGCGGGGGTAGCATTCCACCCTTCTAGAGGGAAAGACATGTTAACTCTGGCTAGCCCGGTAATTTCTTTCCAAAGCCCTGGCATCACAAAATGGATGCTGCTGCCACAGACACGTGTCTGGCCTCCTGCTGCTGGACGAAACTCCAGCAGGGAGGCCTGGACAATAGGTTTCCTGTCCCAGGGAGGTGTGACCACCTCCCCAGACAGGATAATGTGTATTGGGGCTGGGCGGGAGCACTTTCGGGTGCTTTGAAGTCCTGCACTGGGGGCACATTTGGTGTCCCTGTGCATACCCCAGTTCAAACCGGATCAGGGGCTTGCAGCCCCTGCTTTGGCGCGAACTGGACAAAGGGAAAGGGTGTAGCCACCCTCTGCCCTGACCCACCCATAGGTGGGGTCACAGAGTAGTCCAACCCCTATCTTTAGTATAAAGATAGGAACCCAGTCCTTAGGACTTTAGATTATCCCTGGACGAAACTCTGAAACTGAATCCTGGACCTTCGACGCTCTACTCACGATTAGAGGACAGAAGAATCTCCCTTGGGGTCAAGGAGTGACTCCCCTGCTTGGCAGGCACCAAAGAAGCATCTGTCCGGTTCGCATTTCTGAAGCTCCCGTTGGACGCCGAAGTCATCGCATCACCAGAGGTGGATTCTCAGACTTCCCCGAGGCTACCCTGAGTCCCCAGCAAAGCTGAGGCCCGTGGCTATCGTGGGTGACTTGAGACCGTGACCCCTGGACACCGAGCACATTTGCAAGTGAATCCTCTTCTGGGTGTTCCAAGAAGTCATGCTTTGGGCTCCGAGTAGCCCTAGCCTCCAGAACCTCCTGCACCGAAGATCACTGGCCCCCACTCCACGAGTGTCCTGTAAGCCAGATCCACGTGCGGCGTCACGAGGCTCCTTCGCGGTCGCTAGCCCGTTGGCTAGTAGCCCTTAACGAAGGCCAATCTTTTTCTAACTTGGCATCCTGGTTGCTCCAGGCCTGCCCTCACTTACCGTCGCTGGGTGAGTTCCCCAGACCTTGCTGGTCTGCACCATCGACGATCTTCCTCTGCATCGAGACTTGCCGTTGCCAAGGCTTGTTGGGTCCAATCCGGTCGCCGACACCTCAGCACTCGACAGACATCGTGTACCAGCCCGAATCCAGCTCCTGGTTGCCGACAACGCCTCCTGGACCTCGTGGCTGAAGAGACAAGACGACCGTCAATGCACCTGAAGCACTCGACATCGGTGGGCATCTGTCCATCGCCTTCCTGGTCACTGGCTAGTGACCCAGACTCTGTCCCCTCTGCTTTCAGGTTCTTCAGAACTCCGATCCACTCTTGGATCCACCCGGACACTTTTCACTTGGTCGCCAGAAGCACTTTGCAGCAGATCGCCATTCAAATCGACGACGAAACCCGACCCCGAAAGGCACCTATGCACCCGGCTTCCCTGGGTGAGGTAACACGAGTACTCCGGTGCTCCCGGTCCCGGTCCTAGATCTCAAAGGGTTTGGTCCAAGTCCTCTTTTAAGTGTCCCTTTTCTCTAATTTCCCGATCACGACTTTCTCCATAGAAGTCAACGGCGTATCGCGGTTGTGTATTTACACTGCACGCGTCTCCCGTGGGTCCCCTGTGTCACTACCTTGGGTGGTTCCTTGTGGTCCAAGCACTTCTAGAGGCTCTAGGCCTAGTGTCTAGTTCAGTCGTGGTTCTTATACCACTTTATTGGTATATGGTTTGGTATGCCCATAGGGCCCAAACGTGTATTTGTGCTATTACTGTGTTTAAATAACTTCTAACTTATGTACTTCGAACTCTAGCCTCATAAAGAGACTAGAGGGGTGTGTTTAGCAATAAATACATATATTTTGAATATATACCTGGTGTGGTGCTCTTTCATTTGATCACTCAAGAGATTATAGACTGGTAAAACAAGCTGCTTTACATTCCTTCAAGACTTAGCCTGAAGGCTGCTCTCCATAGCTACCACTAGGATAGCTTTCAATAAGGTTGTCTTTAACCTATCTCCAATAAGGGGTTGTTTGGACTGGTGCAAGGTGCCCACTATAATTAGTGGACAGCATATGCCAGGCCAACTTCTCACATGACTGACTTACTCTTACTAGGATTGTGGAGTGTAGTTGCTCATTGTTCACTACTACTCTATACTAAAGACCAATTTGAACCCTTTTTCAATTCTCCCTAAATTGGCTTTTTGTTTTATTGCTAAATCCATGTTTCTATCTGGAAAAGCAGCAACTGCACCTACAGTAATTGATTTTGAGCTTGACAAAGTTGGAGAGCTATACTGTTGTCCAACTCAAGGAATTTTGTAATGGGGTTAAACTGTCCACTAAAGGCTTCACCAGGAAGGTGAAGCTTCAGAAGGCACTGAGAGACTGGGCAGAGGCAAGTAATGCAGGGGCTGAGACCCCAAAAGAGTAGGAGCAAGAAATTGAGGGGGGGGGCTGGAGCTGATCCTAGAGTCTGATGTGGATCTGGGACTGCCTGTGGAGGGCGCCCATGACTAGCTGGAAGCAGTGGAGGGCGCCCATGACTAGCTGGAAGCACTGAGTCCCCAGAGCAGGGAGCAGCATCTCATCAAGGAACCTGTCCCCAGAGGAGCTGGCAGACAGGAGGGAAGTAAGAAAGCTTAAGTTGGAGCTTGCTAAGTTGGAGAAGGAGCAGGGTCTGCCTGAGAGGAGGCTAGCTCCGGAGGAGAGGAAACTGGTCCATGAGCTAAGCCTTAGAGAGCTGGACATCAAAGCACTACAGGTGGAGTCCAGCAGTAATAGTGGTAGCAATACTACAGTGTCCACTGGTGAAGTAAGGGTCTATACCAAAAGACTTGGTTGCCCAGTTATGTAGTGGGGGATGACATAGCTAAATGGTTTGCAGCCAATGAAGTGGCTCTAAGAGTGCACAAGGTCCCAGAGGCGTCCTGGGGGTGGAGGGAGGTAGTCTATGGAGGTACATGCCTACAGTGGAGAGGGATACACTCTTAACACTGGAGGTGGGGGACCAGACATGCTACACTGCAATGAAGGCCATCTTAGTCAGCAAGTTTGGACTAACCCCTCAAAAGTACAGGCAATGGTTCAGAGGCAGCTACAAGATCTCATCACAGACTGAGTGGATTTCTTAGATTATGCTAGAAAGGCACTGGCAGGCTGCTCACCCAGCAAGGTTGATGATTATTCAGGGCTGTATAACTTAATTTTGAAGGAGCACATGCTTGATATTTGTTTTGCAGAGCTGCACCAACACCTGGTTGATAGCATGCTTACTGAGGCAGCAGACCAGAGTTTCAAGAAGGTATCTGGGGGGGACTCCCAAAAGGGTGGTCAGGGTTCCCATCAGAAGAAAGGGGGGGAGGAGATAAAAAGAAGGAGTTCTCTCAAGGACCCCAAAACAACTCACAGGGCAAAATTCCCAATCTGGCCACCAGAAAAAGAACTATACTGATAAGAGTCAGCATCCCAAAACTCCAAAGTGCTATGAGTGTTTTGAGTATGGGCACTACAAGGGGGATTCCAAGTGCCCAAAAAGAGCACCACCTCCCACTGGAGGAAATGTCCCAGGGGTGGTGAGTATACTGCTGGGGGAGGAGTTTGTTCCAGTAAGTGGGGGAAGGTTTGTAGGGTTACTCTAGGTACCTGGGTGACAGTGCGATGGTTCCTAAAATCCATGTGACCTCTAATACTGCAAAGTATGGGCAATGGGTTACCATCAATGGACAAGTGCTGAGGCTCTGGGGCACACAGGTACCAGTATAATTATGGTAAGCAGTCAATTGGTGTCCCCAGAGGGCAGGGGGTCGCGTTGGTGGGGAGTCGACTGACGATGATGAAGTAAACTTGAATTTTAAAAAACGAAAACGACTTACCTTGCGCTCGCAGCATCTCCGACTCAGCGATGCGGCGAGCGCAAGGTAAGTGTTTTTCTTTTTTTAAATTTAAGTTGACCTCATTGTTGTCTGTCGACTCCCCCCACACCGCCCTACGCCCCACCGATTTTACCTGCAAGGGCAAAACCTACATCAGGGTACTGCCTGATTGCCCTAACAGAAGGAGCAAAGAAAAGGTCAGCCTTATCCTGTCCAGAGGGCCACTACTAGTTTAGGGTGATGCCCTTTGGACTCAAGAATGCCCCTGCCACCTTCCAGAGGTTGGTGAACAGGGTTCTTGCTAGAATCGAGGCCTTCAGTGCTGCCTATCTGTATGACATAGTTGTCTTCAGTAACAGCTGGAAGGACCACCTTTTTTACCTCGAGGAAGTGCTTCAAGCTCAGCAACAGACAGCCCTGACTAGCAAGGTCAGTAAGTGCCAGATAGGGCAGGGGTCTATGGTGTACTTGGGACACCTGGGTGACAGGGGTAAGGTGCAGCCCCTCCTGTCCAATATAGAGACTATCATGGCCTGGGAGCCCAACAAAAGCCACACTGAGGTCAAAGCATTCATAGGCTTCACTGGGTACTATAATAGGTTTGGTTTATCAAGGGATATGGCGCCATTGTCACCCCCTTGACAGAGCTGACTTCTAAGAAACAGCCCGGAAATGTGATTTGGACAGAGGCATGCCAAAAAGCATTTGACTCCCTAAAGCAGGCCATGACACAGCTCAGGGCCCCTGACTCTTCCAGGGAATTTATTGTACAGACAGATGCCTCAGAGCATGGTATAGCGGCAATACGTTCGCACCTTAACCCCTTAAGTGCTTCTGTCGGCCAACGGCCGTCGCGAGCACTACCTCGGTAGTGCTGCGCACGTCCGTTGGCCGACGCGGCCCCGCCCGCTTAATAGAACGTTCCGCACTGGCGCAGAATGTTCGAAGCAGTTAAGCAGTTAATGAAGAGGGCCTAGAGTGACCCATAGTCTTAATCTCAAGGAGGCTACTTCCCAGTGAACAAAGGTGGAGTGCTATTGAGAGAGAAGCTTTTGCTGTGGACTGGACAGTGAAGAAGTTGAGACCATACCTGTTTGGGACTATCTTCCTGATTCAGACTGATCACAGGCCCCTCAGGTGGCTGATGCAAATGAGGGGTGAGAATCCAAAACTGCTGAGGTGGTTCATTTCCCTACAGGGCATGGACTTCAAGGTGGAACACAGACCAGGGGTAGACCACGCCAATGCTGATGGTTTATCCAGATTTTTCCGCTTTAGTGATTAGAACTCCCTAGAGGTTGGGTAGCTCTCCTCACTTTCAGCTGGGACACACACACACGTGTTAGATCTGTCATCCTTATGGTGGTTTTGTCCCAAACTTTTTGCCTGCTTACCTCCCCTTTTTGCTGATATTTTTATTGCCCATAGGAATCTGAGCACTTTACCACTGCTGGCCTGTGCTAAAGTGAATGTGTGTCTCCCCTAAACATGGTAACATCGGTGTATACACAATTGGCATATTTAATTTACTTGTAAGTCACTTGCAAATTGGTATACAATATTCCCAGGGCCTGTAAAATAAATGCTACTAGTGGGCCTGCAGCACTGATTGTGCCACCCACACAAGTAGCCCTTTAAATATGTCTCAGGCCTACCACTGCAGAGCCTGTATCTGCACTTTTACTGCCACTTCGACTTGCCATTTGAAACCCTTGGCCAAGCCCAAAACTTTCCTTTCATTACACATAAGTCACTCCTAAGGTAGGTCCTCGGTAACCCATAGGGCAGAATACTGTGTAAGTAAAAGGTAGGGCAAATTATTTTTAATTTTGCATGCCCTGGTAGTGAAAAACACCCAAATTCCTTGTTCACTACTGGGAGGCCTACTCCTCTCATGGACTAGAGAATTCCTTATTACACGTTTAAGCTGTAATTCCTGATTAGAAAGGAGTTGCTGTGTCATGTTTTACATCTTTGGAATGGTAATAATAAATCCTCTTTACTGGTAAATTTGAATGTAACATTCCTGTTTTAGAAATGACACATTTAGAAGGTGCAAAAAGAACAATTGATGGACAGAATGCAGAACAATGTCATACATTCACCCCAGTACAGAGATCTGGGCCTAATTTCATCGTTTTTTTGCTCACCATGCCATTCCAGTTTGGACCCAGCCATATGCAAATCAGTCTTGACCCTGCACCCAATGGGAACAGTCCAGCCCGAACTGCCAGGCCAGGTCCTCCCTGGACTGGAGTCAAGCATCCTAGGACCGGTTTCGGGCTTTCAGCCCTCATCATCCAGGATAGCTTGATTCCAGTGGCATGGAGAGCACGGGACCCACGTCTGGGCATACCCGTCCCGCTCGGGTGACAAATGCAAAAGAACAATTGATGGACAGAATGCAGAACAATGTCATACATTCACCCCAGTACAGAGATCTGGGCCTAAATCCATCGTTTTTTTGCTCACCATGCCATTCCAGTTTGGACCCAGCTATATGCAAATCAGTCTTGACCCGGTCCCAGGATGCTTGTTTCCGGTCCAGGGAGGACCTGGCTTGGCAGTTCGGGCTGGACTGTTCCCACAAGGAACAGGGTCAAGACTGATTTGCATATGGCTGGGTCCAAACTGGGGTGGTGTGGTGAGCAAAAGAATGATGGATTTAACCCAGATCCTTGTGACTGGGGGTGAATGTTTGCATTGTCCAGCATTCCGTCCATCAATTGTTTCTTTTGCATATGTCACCCTAAGTGGGAAGGGTATGCCCAGACGTGGGTTCCGTGCTCACTACACTACTGGATTCAAGCTAGCCTGGCTGATGAAGGGTGATGCCCTGAAACCGGTTCCAGGATGCTTGTTTCCGGTCCAGGGAGGACCTGGCTTGGCAGTTCGGGCTGGACTGTTCCCACAAGGAACAGGGTCAAGACTGATTTGCATATGGCTGGGTCCAAACTGGGGTGGTGTGGTGAGCAAAAGAATGATGGATTTAACCCAGATCCTTGTGACTGGGGGTGAATGTTTGCATTGTCCAGCATTCCGTTTATCAATTGTTTCTTTTACATTTAGAAGGTGGACATTTCTCTGCTCTTACAACTCTGTGTGCCTGAAGCCCATATCCAATAGAAGTCTGGAGTGGGTGACAGCTTCACTTTGTGCATTCCCTCTTGACAGCCACAAACACAGGAAGGTTAGTTGTGTCTGAGTGCGCATCTGCATTCTGACAGGAGTGGAGGGAGGAGCTGACACTTACACCTGAATAGGCAGTGTCCTGTCCTCACACAAAAGGCTGATTACCCCTACAGTTAGTCTGTAGCCTGGGAAGAAAGGGCTTCTGTGCACTTCAAAACCCCTTCTTTGAAGTCAACCACACTTCAAAGGCACAACTGGGTATAAGTACTGGGTCTCTGACCCCACCAAATCAGACACTTCTGAACCTGTGAAGAACCTCTGTTAGAAGAACTGCTGTGCTGATACAAGGACTGTCACTCTGCTGGACAGCTGCTCGGGAAGAACTGCTTTTCTGATGTGCTTCCCTGCCTTCTGCTTCCCTCTGACCCTGCTGAGTAAGAGCTGGACTTTGCCTTGAACCCAGAGTGATCTCCAATGGCTTCTTGGCTTGCCTCCTGTTTCCTGAGACTCAGGGATATTAAAGTCTCACCACCTGCTCCTGTGCCTGATCCATTGGAAGTGGATCCAGGTGCTTGCTCCAGTCGAACCAACACATCTCCTGTCTGCGTGTAGCAAAAATGACGCATCGACGCTGCTGCAGGAACAGGATCAGTGCATTGCACTCGGAACCAGCACATCGCCTTAAATAACTGGAGCATCGGAACCAGTGCATCGCTACCACTGCAGTGTGGAAAGATCGACGCATCCCCTCGACTTCGTGGAGAAAAATGGTGCATCGTCTATGGAGCCAACGCGTCTCGGCTCGGCGTATTGTCTTCAGAAACAATGCATCGCTGCCACTGCGCAAGAAAATCAACATCTCACCTAGACTGCGGGATCGACACCTACGTATCGCTCGGCTGCAGCCTGCATCTCGCTGTTGAGACCAAGATCGAGGTACTGTGTTCAGCGGGCCTGCGTGGCTCCTGTATCCGGCCCTCACTCCTTCGATATAGGCCTGAACTCTTTATTTTGCCCCGGTCCAGCGCAACCAGATAACTCCAATTGGCCTTATTGCTTCTAAGAGCTACAGACATTTTTAATCTTAAAAAATTCATATTTCGACTTCTACTCATTGGATGTTTGTCATTTTGGTCTTGTTTTATTTATAAAAATCACATCTATTTTTCTAACCTGGTGTGAAGTCTTTTTGTGGTGCTTTCATTGTGTTACTGTGTGTTGTGTTGCACAAATACTTTACACATTGCCCCCTAAGTTAAGCCTGCATGCTCAGTGCCAAGCTACCTAAGGGTGAACACAGGATAATTTATGGTGTGTGTCTGACTTACCCTGACTAGGATTGGAGCCCCTACTTGGACAGGGTGCATACCTCCGCCAACTGGAGTCACAATTTTTAACACTAGCCTAACTGCATCATTCTGAGGCTCACAAAAAAATTATTTTCTGTAGTTTTGAGATCCTTATAAAAAAATATACCATTAAGAAACTCCAAGGTGTTTACTTTAATCTATCAACAATAAAGGAAAGTGGAATTTTCATTATAATGCCTTTGTGATGGTACCAGATTGTGAAGATCCTCTTTACATTAGATGGCTACTTTGGATAGTGTACAGCCACACCCAGTGTCTGTGTGCAAGCAGAGAGTGAGAAGATTTTCCCATAGGGACATGTTGTGTATCACAGTACAACAAACTGAGTTTAAAATCAGCGAGAATGCTATCAGCAGCCAACATGAAGTGCCACCAGCAGTAGGCAACAAAGAGTGTCATATTGCAGATGGGAGCTGCAAATTGCTTGGGTGACCCCCCAAAAATGCAGTCAGAGTGCAGATAATCCTCTGACTAGTCTTGGATACCAGTACTTTGGCAACAGTTCCTAAGAGAGATCAATAATTTTAGAGGTGCAAGAACAAGCATTGGTAAACCCAATAGATCCGACCATGGTGAATTCATTGACAATTGAGTAACAGCAATACCTGCCCTCTGCAACCCCCTGTCCCCTGCTCTCTCCAAAGCTGCGTGTGTTTTCCCAACTTCCACACATCCTCTCACATTCTGTGCTCTCTCTCTTATTCTATGTTATCTGTTTTTTCAGTCATGTGTTCTCTGTCATCCTCTGCTTCTTTCATCCTATGCTTTTCATTTGGTCATCTTCCCACTCTGCACTGTCGGATCTTACACTCAACGAATATTGTTTTCTCCTGTCTGTCCGTCATGTTTACATTTCAGCATGTGGTCCTTCCCATCCTGTAGCTCCTCTATTGTTGATATCTCCATTTTTTATGCTTTTCTCCACTTTGTGTGGTATGCCATTGTGTATCGTGTCCTACCCTGTGCTCTCACATTTCTTTCTTTTCTATCTTGTGCGCTGTGCAATCCCAATTATTTGCTTTGAAGGTACCCGACTTAAGAAGCACAAAAATATGAGTAGGCCATGCTGGGATTTAAAGTTATGACTTGCACGACACACATTGCCCGTGGGTGACACTCAAATCTCTTAGCTGCTTTGCAGTTATTTAACTGGAACTTGAAGCCTGTGTAAATGCACATGCCGGGAACTTCTGATGTTGAAATATGTATATTTCTACATTCCCAAAGCTACTTTCTTATTTTACAACAAAAATGCATTGTTTCAGACACAGCATACAAATGTATGCAGTTCACATGCATACGTCTATTTTGAAAAGTATCACTTGAAAAACCTCGCACATCAATCAGAGCTACCTGTTCGTCTCCCTCTAGAACAGACATAGCAATAATGCACGTGGACAGAAATATATCTAGGGAAAACCCAAGCAGGCTAATCTGCTCTCAAGGTAGACAATTATTATGCATCGCCTGCTGTGGAAACACATTGCAGCTTGTACGTCTTTCCTCAGATTGCTGCAGGTGTACACAACGCATCGTTTGGCCTACCATTGATCATATTTTTCAGGTCAGCAGATTTGAATGCAGAAATGACAAGTGTTTTGTTGCATGCTCCCACTGAGAGAAGAAAGTTCATAGTAGGAGTGTGTGAGGGAAGCAATAGAGGCGCGAGTACCCAAAGCAGCTGTGGTGACTATTTCAGCAGCTCTGACACCTACAGAACAATCAATACAATTAAGCCAAGCAAGTGTATCTATCACACAGTTAGCAAAAATGGTGCGGTGACATAGGGCTATTATTCATAGAACAGAACGTCTTGTAAGACTTCTAAATCCACTATTTATTTTCAATTGGACACATAGAGAGACTGTGTATTAAATGTGTTACAGGTACATAAAACATGTTATATGTCTCCTCCAACAACTTCCCCTGGTTATAGTAATTATTTTTATTCTGCACACTGTTTTTGGCGTTTTATGTTAACTTCGTGCAGTATAAGATATTTTGCTAAGAATAAACAAAGTGGCAATATACAAATATACGCATCCTCATTAGTGTTTGATTTATCCAACAAAGGGGATGGGCATAAAGAAAGCCAAACGTAAAATATGTGTATAAAAGAGAATCAATATTCAATTGAGGAGTCTAAAATATTCAGTGCAGTATGTTATGCAGAAAAGTACATCAAATCATAAATTGCAGAAAGCTGCTTCAATACCAATGGCACAACATTTTATTATAAAATATCTATTATGTACTTGACTCAACTCAGTGGTACACTTTTTAGCAACCAGATCTATCTATCTATCTATCTATCTATCCCTAAGGGCCTCATTTACAAGGCCCCTGTGCCACTGGAGAGCACCTTTTTGCGATGCTCTGGTGGCGCTGTGTCCTGCTCCATATTTACAAGGCAGCACTAAGCCACTTTGCGTGGCTTAACGCAACCTTGTAAATATCGTTCCCTTTAATGCAGTTTTCTGTGTTAAAGGGACGTGCAATGGGTGTTGCTGTGGGCGTTCCCAGCAACACCCAATGGCCCCAGATTTACAAGGAATCGTAAGTCTGAGGAAGAGCCAAAAACTTAGACCTCCCCAGGGGAGGCGTAAGGGTGGCGCAACGAGGGGAAATACTTTTATTTCTCCTCGTTTTTTCTCTTTCTATGTGTGCCACAGCACACAGTACAGAACAAAACACCTTTAGTGATTGTTTTTGTGGAGGAAGGTGTCCTTTCCTACAACAATAATCATCCCTGCAAAGCCGGCACCCTTGCGTCACGGTGCAAGGTTGTCTCCGTTGGCACACGTCTGTTGTTTGTGCGCCGGTGCAGTAGTGTGTACAGGAATGTGCCGTATTCTTGTGAATATGACGCATTCCTGCACTTAGATAGTGATGCAGCTCGGCGCAGCAAAATTGCTTGCAGCACCACGCTGCGCCATTGCCCCTTAATTGCCAATGTGTTCATGTGACCCTCCCCAATACGTTGTTCCAAGCAATGTGCATGATTTCTTCACAGCTCGTTCCAGAATATACAAGTTAGGATAGTAAGCTAAGAAAACTGTTATATTAAAATATCATCCTCACAATTAATATCAGTGAAACAGCAAATGATATACTGTCTATTCTTTTCTTCGTTGTGGTATAATGTGGTTAACTGTCCAGTGGAACACAATCAAAATTGTGGTAGTCTCAATGACATAAAGTAAAACCAATACTTTTTTAACAAAATCAAAACAGTAGTCGCCCTATCTGCAACATATTGTGTGATCCAATACACTTTTTCCATAAGCCATTCTTGTACACATCAACTGAATTCCTTATGGCCGGCAATGATACACCATGGAAGTAAATGTTAAGTAAGTAACAATCAATGTTGACGATCTACCATAATACGAATGAAGTCCCACTTCCATTTTTTAAACTTGTCAGCCACCGTCCAATAAAAGAAATACATTTCCATGGTAGAGCTAAAAAAGAAAAGCCCTGAACTGAGATGAGTAACTAACGGTACATTTATAGAATTGTTCAGTACATGTAGCTTTGCTCCTGACGGCTAACATGACGAGATCGGGCCTTTAATGTTCTTTAACCTTATCTTTGAATGTTTTTAATCATCACTCTTATTTTATTTTTTGATTTCAGTCACGGAAATCCAACCGTGAGATATTTTGTTACCACTATGCAGGTCTCTACTATTGTTAAGGCCACTAGTATAATGCAGCGATCCTCTCTGAATTATGCAACAAAAATGTAATTCATGCAGCACATTCTCTGGCAGTATTACGTTCATCCATTTGGGCTAAAATCAACGTTTTTTGTGAAATCTACAAACTATGGGGCCGATTCCGATTCAGGCCGGAAATCTCTCCGACCGAGCCGGACCCGGAGAGATTTCCGACCGAATCGGACTCTGGCAGTCCGACCGAACGAGTACGATGCGCACGCATGCAATCGGACTCGAGTCGGTCGGACTCCCATTGAGTCAATGGGAGCCGGACGTACAACGCGTACGCGGGCTCTCATTGACCCAATGGGTGCGAGGCGAACAAGGGTGCCCCCTACAGCGGGTACGCCTCGAAGCGACTCGCGGCGTACATGCACAGGTAGGGGGGACCCATGGGTCCCCCCTGTGTGCGACTCGCGCGGCTACGCGTACAGGGGGGTCCGACACGGACCCCCAAAGTGCGGCTCCGAGTGCTCTTTCGAGCCGGACGGCGCAAGTCGGTCGGACTGCTCGCGGCGCGCATCGTACTTGCCCGGCCGGGGAACGTCTCCATTGCGCGGTGCAAGTCGTGTCCGTGCGAGTCGGTCGGAGCGCTTCGGACTCACGAACAAGTCGGTCGGCGATTTCGCATGTGCTCGCATCGTACTCGCTCGGCCGGATGCACGTACGAATCAGTGGGGAAAGAGGGCTCCGAATATGATCCGGTTAAGCCGAATCCGATTCGGTGCCCTACCGGCCGAGATCGGAATCGGCCCCTATGTGGCTAATTATTTGACAAATGCTGAAAATCCATAAGTATGGGGTAAACACTAAAGCCACATAATTGTTTTATCGACAATTCATTCATGAAAGCTTAAAAGCTCCTAAATGTTGTAATTCCAATTAATGCTATTTCTTTGCAGCACTTGAAAGAATACCACTTTTTCAAGCTTAGTCACTACGAAATAAACATGTGGTATAAAAAAAATACATAACAGGTAACATGTGCAATGTGGGCCTATGTTTCCATCTTGGGGTTCTGGGGACCTGGTGATGTAATTTGAGATGCCATTCATGATGTCATCAATGATGTCATTTAACATGCCATGAGTGATGTAATACATGAAGTAATAAAAATAATAAACAGTGCATGGTGGGTCCTGGGACTTCTTCCCAATCTCAAGGGTAAGAAACTCACTCGTAGATTCGTCCAGCTGGGATTAGTCCTGGCCAAAAGAAGGATTGCGATCAGTTGGATGAGCTCACGGCCCCCTACGGTAGGAAACTGGGCAAAGGATCTGAGAGAGTGGGCTACAGCAGAGCTAATTCAAATGCTGCGTGTTCGAAGTGATGAAAAATTGGAGGAAGACGCGAGGTCGTGGTATATTACGATCTCAGAAATCCCTAGTGGTGAAACCCCCAGCTCACAAGTGACTGTGAGAACGCGAGATGACAGTAGTGGAACAGACGAGGGGGAATAGGCAGGGTGCAATATTTGGTTGTAGCATGTATTAGAAGCCCACGGTATGTCATCCAGTGATCTAGATACAGAATAAGAGGTGATGTGTATTGCGTGTGACTCAGGGGAGGGTGGGGAGGGACAAGTTGAAATTGTGGGGTTAAACGATGGAAGAGCAATTGTTATATCCGACTCATCTACGAGGTGAACTTACGTTGAATTGTCAATATGAATATATCCTTCGCAGATGTAGATGTATTATCTCTTCTCTCTGTACGCTATTTGTAACTCTAAGTTTGTACCTTAAGTTGTCATGCATGTATTATTATCCTGGTCGGATGACATTCAATAAAAATATTTTTTTTTAAAACAAAAAACAGTGCATGATGGGGGCGCAAGTTATAGTTAGTTCAGTAAACTATAAGTGGTGAATTTCAGAGGTTTTTACCTTATATTAACACCTTACTATAACGTCACTTTAACAATGTTTTTTCCAATGAATTCTAATACTACATACAAATGTATATATATATTTTTTTATTAATACCACACGTCTTGTTATCAAATATATTGCGCACTTCGAGATAAATGCAAATCAGTTTATTCCATTGTAACCGTTACTTCCATCAAGTGAGGCATCAAAGGGCGTCTTTGATGCCTCACTTGATAGAAGTAACAATTACAATGGAATAAACTGATTTACATTTACCTCGGAGTGTGCATCATCTTCAATACAAAGAAGAATTTTACTTGTAAATTTGGTTGGATTCTCATGCCCACAACACCCACCGCTGCCGTGAGGGCTCTGAAGGTTAATGAGAACAGACCTGCAAAAAAAAAAAAAAAACACTCTCTCTCTCTCTCTCTCTCTCTCTCTCTCACACACATTATCAGGACCTCTGTCTCTGAGATCCTCCAAATCCGATTCTGAGACACCACTACCTTGATGGGTCCTAACTCTGCGGTTTCCTTTTCAGAGCAACTCTGACTCCTTTTGGAGTACACCTGATAATTGGTTCTCATCATTATCTAAAAAAACAAATGGCAAACTGAATTAATTAGACAAATTAAAATATAGGAAATGTAGCATTTAAAACACAGGTGGTAGACGGAAAAATTGGAAGCAGAATGTTAAAAGTCTATTGGGTAATGCCAACACATCTCAGCACAGCTACTATATTCTCTTCACGGAGAATATCAACACATCTTGTCTGGGTAGCAACTATACTTTTTATTTTGTAACATTTACTTATAAAGTGTTTATAATATATAAGAGTGAGTGTGTGTCTATATATAATATGTGTGTGTCTACATATGTGTGTGTGCGTGCGTGCGTGTGTGTGTGCACGTTAGTCAGAATCCCTAGTTAGAATGTAAATTAAGATATATGTTTTAACTACGTTAAAAATAGAAAGAGAGCCTATGCCATTATTGCAGCATGTCTGGACAGCCCAAAAAACCTAAGAGATCAACTGCGGTCCTGGTTTGACAGGGTGAGTCGGAAGGCGGACCTACAAAAATGAGCTCTGCCCTAGGACCATGACATAATTCAACATCTAATTAGATGAGGATTGGGAGATAGAGCCTGGATGGTGATAGGATACGATTATAAGGTGAATCAGAGCCTGCTTGGTTTATGTCTGATGATAGCGAGCATAGATTGTGATTGAATCTGGTGGCTGAGATAGAAGGATAAGTGGTTGGACAGTTGGTAATATTGAAATGATGATATTGTGACACTCAGCCAACTCTAAGGCACAGAAGAGAGCTGACCTGCCAAAACCACTTGGGGATGGCAGCTGTGGTTTAAGAGCTGGATTTAAGGGATAACAGCAACCAATGAGACCCAAACCTTGGAATCCCAATCAGAATCATCACAACATTGCCCCAAAGACATCCCAGCCGATAGGTGGATACAGTGAATACATTCTACCCTGTTAGCCACTCAAGGGGTTGGATCTTTTGTAAGCCCAAGAGATGCTTGGCCACATGAAGCAAGGCAACTAATAACTGCAGAAAATCTCTTCAATGTGAGTGAGTCTTTATTGCCCTTGGAACCCACTAGCAATCCCTTTTTTATTTATAGAAGAAACCTTCTGCTATCTTCATTTCTATCAAAGACCAAGGGGTGGGACAGAAATTGTTCCCTTGGATGTGAAGGCTCCCTTAGGGTTTCACACTTAAGAATGCTTTCCTCAGATCCATTTAGATTCACTCATTGTCCTAAGAGAAGTACTTAAGCCCTGAACAAGAGTTCAAGATTTTGACCTGAGGTTCCCTCTGCCTGAAGCAAGGTGAAGGGGCAGCATTGTTGCTAAAAGGGGAGTAATGCATTCCCTTCCAGGACTCTGAGTTTGACCCCATGGTCACAGGTTTGGATCCCATCCAGTCAGCCTTTCATCCTTCCAAGAACAATAAAATGAGTACTACTGAGCTAGGTATCAATAAATATACATTGTCCTGCAATATCGCCAAGACCTCCTAGGGTGTGAAGATACCCTCCACAAATATACATGTTATGTTATGCTATTAAAAGTTTCAAGATGTCAGTAATGACTCAACCCAGTTGACATCACCAAAAATCTATGGATGAAGCATGTTATTCCCCAAAAACAAGTAATGGTGAGTATATTCACCCCTTGGAGTAACCAATACCCCTGGTACTGGATGCTCAGGGAGTCAGAGAAGAGCGGGGTTTTAGATGAAATCAACTTGACTTGTAATACTTCCCTTAGTATGCAGACCTTGTTCTGTGCCTGTCAGTTAGACATTTGGGCACAACCAACCATATCTGTGACTCGTGAACGTTGACTGCGGTTACCCAAGGCCCTGTTTAGAGTATCCAGGAGAAAAATATGGAACCAATTAACAGAGACATGTTAGATCATGTGCCTGCAGGGGTAGAAGAAGGGTTTCCTGACCCTTGTTAATGTCTCCAATGGCCTGCAATGTATTCCAATGGCCAGAATACAGGCAAGGAATTAATAGAATGAGGGTGGAAGAGATGGAACATTGCTGCTCTTCTGAAGCACACCACAATGGTAGGGGAATACTTTAGCGGCAATATTTCTCACTATTATTAATTCAAAGATTGGCAACAAGAATATGAGGGGCTGAATAAAAAAACATTCTAGCTACAGAAATGTTTATTAGTGAGAAAGTTGGAAATTTTTGATGAAAATACCATTACATTAATGAAAAAACATGACCTGATATTAACGTAGAAAATGCATGACAAAGTGAACTGTGGAAAATGTGACTTTCTTAAACGTGCTAATAATTACCTTGCAGCATAATATTTTGCCGAAATCTCTCATTTCTACTGACCTTTCACAACAAGGCCTTATTTTCCTTCATATCTTCTTACCTTCCCCCTTTAAATAAAAAGAACGCTTTTTGAAAATGCTGTTTAAATGCTAGTTTTTGACTGCAGAACTTGTCGTTACTCTGAAATGTGCTGTATTAAAGAAAATGTATTTTTTCTTCCTCACACCATATGATTTCATCGTTTTAGACAAGCGCATTTGCTATGTGCTTATTTCTCATGATTTAACCAGGATGATAGAAAATGTTTAATTTAATAGACTAGTCACTAGTCCATTGAACACACAATGGAACATTGAACACCTAACAGAGTAGGCTTGCCAAGGTTCTCGTGAGAACCTTCTCTATTATAGCAACTGCATAAAATGTTAGCAAACTACAGATTAAACCATGTCAACTCGAGTGTTTACCATGGGAATCGAGAGGGGAGACGACAGACCATTGGAAGATCCTTCTCAATTGGCTCAAAATGATCTAACACCCAGAGTTTGTAACATATTGTTTTCATGTTTTTATATAGTACGTGTTCCTAGCTAAAGAATGGCGGCATTGCATTCTATGCACCTTTTCCTGCCATACACCTTAGCACTTGACTGTGCTCACTTGCCCAAATTGCTGTAAGCTACTGCTAACTGTGATTTTCTGTTTCCTAGCTTTTTGTTGGGAGACTCCCTCCCTTTCTCTATGCTGTGATTATTTCCTTTTACCGGATTTAATGGTTTCTACTGTGACTGTTGGGGTGCTCGGCTGAGTTTCCAGAACTACTCTTTATAGGGAGTTCGATCTTTTATAGCTTTCAAATTGTAGCTCCAAAAATCTTGTTCTTTTCCAAATGGAACTCTGTATGGGTTCTTGTTAGGTTAGGTTAGGTCCTTTACATTAAGATAGGGACTTTTTCCTTTATGGAACACGCTGTTATTTTTACATGTTGACTCTAACCAAATCTTCTTGATGTTTCTGTAGGATGACTTATCTGACTAACCAGAATAAAAGAAACAAAAACAATTACTAATCTCTTAAAGAGAAATAAAGCTTTAAAAACTTTAACAAACCTCTCATCATTGACTGAACTTTAAAATGCTGTAAGTTGATGTATATGATTTGTTCTCCATTCTAATACGGTGGCAAAGATCTGTCAACCGAGAGACGGAGTTGGCGCGGAGTTGACAATCTCATAAGTCATAAGTTAGGGGTCGAACTGTTTATACATTTTTCATAATTTTCCATGTTATCTGATCTGGTAGCAGAGGAGTAGGTTCACACCCTGAAAGGAGCTTTAAAATATTACCCAAACTCTATTTCGACAAACGAGGTATGTGAAGGCGGATTCGGTTTTGAAGGTGTGAGTATTAATAGGGAAAATGTGTTGTGGTTGTGATTGTGTTTTTCTTTTGGATTAATGTGTTGGGTTGAGTGAGTGAGTGAGTGAAAGGAAGTGTTGATAAGTTGTTGAAAGAAAGATATTAAAGATTTCAGGCTTGTTGTAGTCAAAAGATTCCAGGATAACATATAAACATTTGAAAACTTGTTTGCAGGATTTTGGGTGTAGTGTGTGAGGTACCATCACCTACACTATTGGCATAGAGATACAGAGTTTATTGTTATTGATCAGTGTTAGTGCAACATAATTGCGTAAACGGCGGAAACTACGTTGGTTTGGGTCATTTCGCGCTGGTCAAGATTTCACTTGCGGTTCTGAAAAGTTCTTGAATGATTGTTGTTACTATTTAGTGAGCAAACAAGAAGATGTTTTGAAGTTATTTGTTGAAGTTGTGTGAATACGAAGAAAATTGTAAAGGAGGGTGAACTGCTGTGAGGTGTAAAGTTGTACGTCATAGTTTTTCAAGCTGAGAATGGTCAGTTGGTGTGTCTTCATGCTGGGATTGGTTGGTGACGTTGTTGTGCTGCCCTATGATTGGGTCTCCAAAAAGTGAATACTGCAATTGCATTGAATACCGAGACTTAAGAAAAATAATAGCTGAAATGTAATTGGCTCATTGAGATTTGATGTATACAGGACAAAATTAAAACATTCTGAATAATTTGTGCTGGTTCCAATTGATTTGTCATTATGAAATGTATTTAAGATTTTATGAATTTGGTGGATTGAGGATGTTACAATTCCAGTACGCAATGGTGAAGAGGCACCTCCTGAGGATATGCCTGCATACATTATGACTACTGAGCATGGTTTCAACACCTGTCTTTGGCTTCGCCAAATGGAGTAGAATTACTGAGAAAGAGGATGCATTGAGTTTTCCAGATATGGGAAATCTAACACCAGGATTCTTGAGCATTTGAAGGGAAAATTATATGCGATGAAGCCATCACCTAGAGCCATTAAATATGAAGCAAAAAATGCTTGGGAAAGGGTTGCGAGGGAAAACGAGAAGGAAAAATACCAGAGGAGGACCAATAGATCCCTGAAAAATGATGCAAATGCCCAGTGTGACGAGGAACAATGTAGATGGAGAAAGGCGATTATAGAAAGAACCAGATTGTATCCAGTGATTACATCAGAAGGTGCTAAGAAAGGAAAGGATAAAAATTCCACTAAGATTGAAGGGGATGAGTCAGATACTGATTAACATGATGAATTTTACAGCAAATGTTAACTTTCAGACCTCCACCACATGCCAGCCTAGCTAATCAGGGAGGATAAGGTGCTACTACAAGCCAGACGGTAGCTACTGCCCCTGTGGATCCAGGTGTTACACTGGTTGAACAGAATCACTGACAAAATATCGAAAGACATATTATCGAGCTACAATTATATCGATACAAAATTATCGATAACATTAATATCTACATCATATACCTATTTAAATAATTACAAAAATATTGAGGATACAATATTGAAGTACATAAATATCTATTTCACAAATATCGCTAACATACTTATCGAAATTCTAAAATATCGACCTTCATTAAAATACATTAACTAGGTAAAAAATATCGTACACAAAAATATCGACAACACTAATATAGTAAAATTAAATATATCGACTATGTAACACTATAATAAATATAAAAATAAAACGACATAAAATTAATTAAATTACTAAAAACACAATACTAAATGAATAAATGACAATAACTATTTTACTACACTAAGGGGCTCATTACGATGGCGGGCGGAAGCACAACCGCCGTGCTGGCGGATGCAAAAACCACCAGTTACCGCCGGCACGCAGCAGTCCACACGCCCGCCCAATTACGATGCGAAAAGCAGGCCAAACACCGCCGGCAAGCCAGCAACACCGTCCGCCATCAAAGTGCGCCCGTTCACGTAGCGGCGCAGCACAACTGACACACACCGTCCGACGAAACACGTCCCGCCCGGCGCATAAATTACGATGCCGCAAACAAACGGCTCCCACGGCCAAGAGACACCGCACGTGAAAGAGAGGCGGTAACACGGACGCAGAGCACGGACAACGAAGAAGCGGCACCCGGGCATGAATCCAGCACTGCAGGCCCTTCCCATGCTTCTGCTGATGCACCACCAAGGACGCAACGTACCGCGGAGACGCAGGTAGGCACACACACAACAAGTGCACGCAAACAGCGCACACAGTGCAAGGGCGGAAAAAGCGGACAACCCCCCACCAGCGCGTGTACACTACACATCCACCATTGCATCCACATATGACACACAGGCCAAATCCTAACATCGCGGAACACATGTGTACACACCACCTGGGACTAGGAACCAACCACCCCGTCACGGCCACAAAGCGCCGATGACGCTGCCACACATGCGCACAACGCAGAGGCCAACCGCAGCGCCATGCATGCGTCGCACACAGACACAGGGACACAACCAAGCAGCACACACATCAGCCCCACCCCGAACGCACATGACACGTGACAGGCCTGCCACAGACATGTCCCCAACGCCCAATTCACGGACAACACCCAACGCCACACAACCGACGCACACATGTCAGTGAAGTCACGCAACAGCAGGACACACCCCAGTGTAACAAACATGGCGAAGCACACAGCGGCGGCAACACCAACTAGGAGAAGCAGGGCCCCTTCGGGAAGAGGAACGCCAGTACCACACTGAAAAACCCATACCACCCTGCACATATGAACAAGACACATGAAACGGAACACCAAAGAGCCCGGGGACCGACAACAGGTGGCCCAAGAATAACATCCACACACAAGGCCCAACGCAGAGCGGAAAGGCAGCCTGCCGCCCACACAAGGGAGAGCAGACAGCACTGAATGACCTTCCATTCCAACTCCGAAACCACAGCCCTACGACAGAAGCCGGTGAATACAGCCATTGTCCAAGAATAGACCAACACAGGCATGCCGAGGAGACCGACCACAGGGCAGATAGCGCATATCACAGAAGCACACAACGGACGGGGAAGAAAGAAGAAAACACTCCCCCATGTCGGCCACATGCAAGTTAATTGGAAGGAGTCACACAGCACTGACCTTGAACTGTCTGAGAAGCATGTGGGAAGAGGGCCCGTGTCCTCCAAACAAGCCAACAGAACACAAGTCCTGTCTCCCTACGACTACACAGAGCTCACAGCAACCCCGGAGCGTGCACATTGCAGACTGCACACACAGCCGGAGCACGCCACCTCAACGAACCTCTGCGAAATGGCAACCGCAACACACCTACCCAACTACGCCGAACAGCTCAAGCTGTACAAAACCAACACGATACATACATTGGGATGCGATCTCCTGTCCCTGCTGAACGTAAGTTACCGACTGACTTACCGCATCACATTGTTCAGCTGCGTCATGCCCGTCTTCTACTGTCGGAGGTGTGCCTACCAGCATCCCGTCGAGATATGCCTCTCCAACCCGGCATGTCTGAAGGCGGACCTGCTACCACTACTCCTCCCTCTGGACGCACACGACAGGGCCTGCTCTGCCTATGGGGGCATGGCGTATGTGGCCAACATCGCACGCGCACTGAAATGGGACCACTGTGCCTCCACACGACGGATCATCGAGAACAGCTACATCGAATGTCACCCAGCATGCCCCATCATGGTCCTCCAAGGGACAACTTACGAACAACACCTTGACAGCCACCATCCGCTTCATTGGCTGGCAAACATGTACACCACCAATGACATGGAAGCCCTGCTGGGCGGCATCGCATACCTGACAACCTGTAAATACGTCGGACCACAACGCAGGTTCCCCGAGTGACCTATGATGTCCAACCCCGCACCCATGCTTAGCTTCCGCACGGACTGGCCAGTCACCACCACAACAGCCATACCAAACGACCGGCAACTGTAACCACACCATCAACGACATCGCCATGACATCGGATATGACCGGGACATGCACACTGTTCCCCATCACATCCAGGAACACCGCATGCATCGTGGGAGGCAGTGGCATGGGCTCTGTGTATCGCACCCACATGGACGGAACTGCACGAACAACCAGGACACGACATGGATCCAGCGCACATGGACACACACACCGCTCAGTGGACATGAATAGGTCGCCTGGAGTCTGTGGGTGCTGCACCCCTCCCACCCCCGCCCGGGAATCCCATACCAGGACCTTTGCATGGACGACAAGTGCATACAACAACAACACGACCCCAGTGACTGTGACATGTCCAGTAACCACCACAGTGCAACAACAAGTGGCACGCCGCTGCATGCACGCAAGCACATGCCCTGATGTCATCTCACATGCACGCGTGCATGAGGAACAACCGCAGCAAACCTGTCACATGGAACTGAGATGGACTGTGCCCATGATGCCGAGCGGTCTGGTAGGCTACATGTATACCGTCTGTGTCAAAGTCCGCAGCTCCGCAGCTATACGTATATGTACATTAGCACAGCCTTGGCCAAGCAGATGTTACCCCACACCCTATCCCATTTGTGATCATGCTCAGTATATCCTCAACATGTATTCCGCTGCCAGTAGTGTCCACTATACTGCATCACAGAGGACAGAAGACTCAATATAATGTTTGAAACCAAAACTGTCTCCGCTGACTCATTTCACAAGTACGAATGAGAGAGGATGAGAGTATGTGAAGTACACGGCAGTCGTGACATGACCATGTAGTCCACTGGTATTGGATGTCAACGCAAATGAGTAGCACTACTGTGGAAGACACACATGTGTCGTGTGAAGTCGTATGGACGCAGTGCTCAGGTGGGTGGGTGCGACGGGTAGATGCGCACATGCCAAGTTGGAGCACGCCGTGTTGGGAGGGGTCATGAACAGTACACCACCGCTTCCCTGGGCATTGTGAGAGGACACCTGTCGGGGGAGTGAACACGTGTGTGCACAGCAGCCGGGCACACGTACAAGCGGTACCAGGCGCACCTCAGCCCACCCTCTGTGGACAAGCTGGATCCTGTTGTGCGCCCGCCATGCCCCTTGACAAGGCACACACAGCCCCAGTCGACCAGGTGTAACCCCAACATAGTCAATCCGCACAGGCGATACAGGGCACGGGATGGCAGTGGAGCATGGTGTGTGAGAGGTCTCCTCGCGCTCCTCCTGGTCATATCACGCAGGCAATAGAACCTCAACGTCTAGCATGGCACAAGTCACATGGAAGTGTAGGGGGGACGCACCACAGCACGAGCAGCACTGACGTCACGGGAGGTGGCTCGCACCATCCCATCCATTGCCCATCATACCAACCACGACACATGCCATTGCGACTAAGTGCAAGCGCGTGCGCCACCACCCCCGAGCCCTCCCCAGAGAGGCCAAAGAGTGAATGTGTGGGCCATCAGCCACAGACGGACGCGGCATGGCCGCAAGGGCAGCCACAGCCACTGGGTGTCGCAGGTGGCGGATCCGGAAGGCGAAGACTGTGATGCATAGTCCATGCAGGCCGGGTCTCCATTTGGGGCACCACGCAGGTGGACGGCGTCCCGCCACACATCATACCCTGGACCCACACATACACTCCTTGCCCTCTCTGGTGCGAGCTTGGGGCTGCCTGTGCAAGCGCTAGCCTCGCAGGTGAGCATGCATATTGGGGGGCGAGGGAGGACATGAGGGCTGGGGCGAAGATGACTGTATCACTGTCAGTTAGTACAAGGGATGACCCAGATGTGGAAAGGAAGAGACGTGTCCCGTGTGTACTGCAACTAGTCGCCAATCCAACTACCCCCATGTCCGGAATGTAAGCCCGCACCTAGGCCCGCCCATCCGCCACATCGAACATACCACCAGCACGACAACCTTCCCATTCGAAACACTGACTGGGGGTGGCGACCAGTGAACAATCATGTGTAGCCTACCCACGCGTACATGTGGGCCCTCCATGATCCATGTCACCTGCGGCAAAGACATGACATGCGCAATGAGGGAAGTGAGGAGAGCTGTCCGCCCCACGCGCAGAAGGTGCATCAGCTCCACAGACCCAGCAGCGAGTCCAGCAGGGGTCAAATGTGCAGGGGCAGCTGTGCCTGGTGTGAAGGCACATGCATATAGACAGCACATCGACCAATGTGTAGTCTGCCCACATCCACAGTCCATCATCATGCGGACATGGGAATTGAACACAGGGCAACACATCTTAGTTGGTGCACCCACCGTGACCAACAATGCGCAATCATCGACGTACCCGCCCTGTGCATGGCCCCCACCCAACGGAGGCACATCCAGTGCCACCATCCCACACACACAAGCCTTCCACGGAACATGCTGTGTCCAATGGTCAGTACAGAGTCAGCGCCCATCTGGTGGATCCTGAACAGGAGACACATGCACACACATGCCAGCTCCCACTATGTACGTCTGCCACCTGGCACGTGCAATGTAACCTCTCACCTGTGACATGTGACTGCAAGCACACAGCCGTCTTGGCATGGGGCTGTCAATGTGGACACCAGTCAATGTTTCGGGAGCTGTGATCCGTACAGTGCTGTACATAGGGTGCAGTGCTGACACCTACTACTGTCTCATATCCCCTCGTGCCACAGGTCCCACTTGTATTGGCCGCTCAGCCCGTGCCCACATCGTCGTCGTCGTGTGCCATACTCATCCAGCCTCGGAAGCAGTTCCATGCTCAGCAGACACTCATGTTGCCGTGGCGTTGCCGCTTGACGAATATGCAGTCAGTCCCCATCAGCACGCCCCGCAAGTCATTGGGGCCTAGATCCCCATGTGCATGCACATGGCAGTGGTATGTCTCACTTGCCATTGCCATTGTTGGGAGACCTGTGTAAGTGTATTGTGGCCGTGCCGTCCCAGCTTGACAGCTGGGCTGTGGCTCATGTGCTTGCTCAGTCATGTCAGTGATGTGTGTGCGAAATTGCTATG